>CBVK0100221915.1:0-11113 GCA_900067695.1 Picea abies | reverse complement strand
GAGTTAGTTGTTGTAACTGTGAGTTTTTAGGTTAACTATTTTTAGCTAATCAAATCTACTTTCTTAGGATCTAGATTATTAGGAGTTAGTGATCTGAATGCTATATATGTAACCCCCATTTTTCTGTGTAATACATTCTATTATTATGTATTAATCTTGTGAAATGGATACTCTCTCGAAATCATCATAAATCATCATACAATAATCTAACGAGTTGAAGAATCATCATAAATCATACAATAATCTAACGATTTACTGCTGTTTAAAAAAACAAATTTATGAATGTGCGTTGTGATTACACCTTGGCAGAAATAGTGCCTGCAAAAAAGGCTGTAGCACATATGGAATCCAGTGTTGCCGATTGCAACTTGGCAAGAATGGTGCATGCAAAAAAGGCAGTAGCACATATGGACGCCATTCACACAATTAAAGATGTGCGGGTTCAATGTTTCAACAACTGTGAGACCATATGCCTCAAGAAGAAGACGAGCTCAAGCACGCTAACGCTTCCAGTAGATGTGTTCCCACACCCACAGATATCTGCAGTGACATTGATTTTCGAGTTATGGTAGGTATTTCACACTGAGTATGGGTCTGCTTCTTCTAGTATCAGAAAATGTTGAGTATGGGAGTGTTTCTTCTAGTATCAGAAAATGTTGGAGACTTTGCAGCTAATTGAATTGAGGTTAAGCCAACCAACTTGCAAAGATGCATATGGGTTCATTTGTAAGAGAACCCCTTCTTTAGCTCGCTGGAAGCTGTCGCGGTTTCTCAACAAGTGAAGATCGATTTTTTCAGTGGTTTCTTCAACCTTTCCAGGTATATACCAGCCGATCTCGACTCTGCAATTTTTTTCACCTTGCAAGATTCCATGGGAAACGACGCCATTGAGCTGCAACAATGCTTTCCTGTAATGATTTACTATGCGCTTCTTCAAAATGTTTGATTACAGGCCTTAGGAGTGCTCTGAGAGCGTGCCCCAGAGCGCATCTCTTGAAATTGCATATAAAAAAACCAGCGTTGACACATGTCTTCGCGTAGAGGCAAGGGAACGAAGGTGCCTTCATTTATGTCTCGAAGAGACAGTAGAGTTTGAAGCTCAACAAAGCGCCATGAATTCCATTACACGATTTTCCGTACCCTGAATTCGTATCAGAGAACCCTCTGATATTCTTAACTGGTTGCAACCATGACTACCACGACTCCTGATTTTTTAGGAGAAGACCTCCATGGAGCTCCTTCCTTCACTCAAATCAAATTTTGCAGAAGCACAACCCACTATGTCAGAGGGAAGGCCAACACAGGCTGTCTGGATTGGGCCAATGAAATTTCCTCATGGGCGCTTCGTCGCTCTGAAGTGCAAAGCATTCTCGATTTCTATTCCCGTGAGGTAACCTGCGTTTGCCTAGTTTAAATTTCAAATTTGAATTTAGGTGGTAGATGTTAATGAGAATCCATGGAGAAATCACCTCAGTCCTTTCATTCTTGGTACAACATGCGGGCCATTACTTGTATCGATATGGTGTTGTACGCAGGATGCATACATAGCATTCATCAAGCATGAACCACCATGCTATGCTGCTACTAGAGAGCCACCATACTGTTGGAAAGCTGCATTGGGAACCATGTACTAAGCACTCTCCACTCTTAGGCATTGGGAACCATGTACTAAGCACTCTCCACTCTTACGCATTGGGAACCATGTACTCACTCTCCACACTCAGGTATTGGGAACCATGCAGTCAACTCTTCGCTGAAGAGCTGTATTTATAACCAACTATGCATTTAGCTGTTCTTTGAAGAGCTGTATTGAGAACTATTCAATGATTGGAACTATGCGTTTACCAGTTCTTTGAAGAGCTGTATTGAGAACTATTCAATGATTGGAACCATGGAGAACTTTTCAATGATTGTTTTACAATGGAAACCATAGAGAACTATTCAATGATTGTTTTACATTGGAAACCATACACTAAGCAATTCTTACATTAAAAACCATACACTAAGCAGCTCTTTGAAGAGTTCTTTATCTTCAATCCCTATCTTCATAGATTAGGGACCTTATTAGGAACCTTTTATAGAGGATATATTTAGGGACCTTATTAGGAACCTTTTATAGAGGATATATCTTCCTCTCCCTTATGGTCGAGCGTTCAAACCCTTTGAAGAGTCTATTTCCTTTTCCTTTATTCCCTTGAGTATTTGAGAAACGTAGTCATCAACGGGGTATTGAACTCTTTGTTTTCTTTATCTAAATTGCTTACGCTCCAGTTCTTACAGTTCTTACATTGGGAACCATATACTAAGCAGCTCTTTGAAGAGTTCTTACATTGGGAACCATACACTAAGCGGTTCTTTGAACAATTATATTGAGAACCATTCAATAATTTAATGATTGACTTAGATGCATAGTGAATAATGTAGGTGCATGGTCGATAATGCATGAACAGCTTTTTGAAGATATTGGAAACCATGCACTAATCCAATCCAATAATTGACTTAATTGACTTATGTACATAGTCGATAATGCATGGTGCCATGAATAGCCTGACCAGGTTGTAAAAAAAAACGATGTCCCACGATGTCCCAAAGGTTGAAAAAAACGACGTCCAGGAGCACACTCTCCGTCTTCCATCTCTCTAGATGGCGCACATCCGTTTTGTAGAGGCTCCGGGTGGAAGACTTGCTCCCGATTTTTGACACTGCATCCGATAGTAATAAATAAATATATCATTTCAATGCATTTGTCCATTTGGTCAAACACTCTTACGAAACATCATTCTATGAACCTTGCAATTCTTTCAATTTAACTTAAATATCCATAATATTATGATAATCATTTGTATCTTTCTTCTTTATATAGAGTATCTATACAAAAATATAAAAAACGCTCACAATCCAGAGTATATATACAAAAATATAAAAAAGGACTCATAGAGACTTGGATTTTCACTTTTGAAAAAATCCACAAATGCATATTGTTTTAATCTGTGGTTTAACATTAAAAATATATACAACGAAAGGAAACTTTTAAAGATGCTTTATTATACTGCCTCAAGTGATGAGTTCACTTTGACTTTCTATTAATTTGGGTTGACTTTAAAATTTTTGTAAAAAATTTAATGTGTAATATAACAAACTCAAAATTTTATTTTTTAATATGTAGAAAAAACTGAATTTTCTTATATTTTATTGGCTGATAACTTTATAGTGTTATTGCAGCCTTCACTTATTTCTAGATCAAACTTAACTCAATGACATTAGGTAAGGGTAAGTTGAATTTATGTTTTATATTTATATTTAATAATTTTATATTTGTATTTAATAATTTATGGTCTTTCTGAACCGGATTTTTCCCAGTTTTTTTTCTGAAAGGACTTCCCTGGCTCCAGGATTCGGACAGACTAACATGTCACGCGCATTCGTCGTACGACCACGGGGTCCGGTTCAGGTCACGCGCATCCATTGTTTTCAGACAGTGGGTCCCCCCCCTTATTTCGGGGAGGCAGTACACGCAACCACGCTGCCTTGTTATATATAACAATGTTATAATATAACATTGTTATATTATAATATAACATTGTTATATTGTTATAATATAACATTGTTATATTGTTATAATATAACATTGTTATATTATAATATAACAATGTTATAATATAAAAGGGCATTATCTAGTGGTATTCCGTAGTCTTTACATTTGTCGTCCGCTTAGATGGTTGCCAATTATCTCATTTGCTGCCACTGGCCGCTTAATTTCGCTGTGTTTGGTGGGATGCTTGCCTATTATTAGTATTGTGTTGTGATGCAGTGTGAATTCTCCTTCAATTTTTGGGAGCCGAGAAAGGGTGTCCATGTTGTTCTCTATGGGATGGTATACCAAATAGTAAAAAATATAACATGAAAAAGGTTTCTCTTAACTCAACTAGGTACAGCAAAAATGGTTACCCTTAACTCGGTACAGAATTTTTTTTATGTACGTATTTTTTTAATCCCTAGATTTGCTGTAAAAGTAAAAATTGTATTTTTAAAATTTTATTATGGAAGATATAATTTTGTGATCATCATGTTAACTGGACTAAGTGGTAACAGTGTTTTGGTTCATTAATTACAATCTGGTATAAGCTTGCTCGGATGTCATTCACAAAAGTCTGGGTATGAGGCTATGGACAGGTTATGAGAGAAAGATTGTAAATGAGTTTAACACCTATTTTAAGATTGGTGTTTTGTAATTAGTGGTTTAAGTGTTATTATTTATCTGAATTTGACACTAAATTGTAAGTGGTTTAGGGTAATCACATGAATCTGTCTTATAGTTTTTCACAAGGATGTACATAGATTTTATACAATCAAGATCTTTGTCAACATGTTTTACAACCTTTCGACTAGATTTAAAGTTCACATGGACTTTTAGTAGAAAAAAATTGGAGAATTTAAAATCTAAAATATCTAGCAAGGTAGCTCTTACATGAAATATGTTAGGATATTTAGACACTTAGGACTTAGTTAAGATCAACTTGGTATAATGCGTCTTTAGATAAAATTATGTTTACTAGTGTGTTTTTTTAGTATGCATTTGTAGTTATGCCATACGACACTCACAATATGTTCTAGACATAGAGTGATTTCATGGATGGTATTCTCATCTATCTTAACAACTACATTGATTCATGGCTTAACATTTGATTGATCCATGATCTCTATTTAAAGAGCATGGATGGTCATTTTTTGATGATCTATTGTGAGAAACTCTCTTGTAAAATAATTTTATTTTTCATTAATATATTTATTCAAGTGGCAAAGTTGGTTGGGGTCATAGAATGTTTCCCTCTTCAAGGGTTTTAGCGACGTAAAAATATCAGTGTGTTGATCTTTGATCTAGTTTTGTGAGTTCTTACTAAATGTGTTCATCCTCTGTTCGAATACCATGTTTTGTCGAACATGGTATCATAGCCCGTTTGAAGACCCACTCCCATTGTTGATCAAGATCTTGAATCTGTGTTGCCACATTTCTAGTTTCTGCTATTTTCATACATTTGTAGGGTGAGAGGATTATTGCATTATGTTTAGAGACCTTCTTTCGATTAGAAACTCTATTTGTTTCACTCAGAAAGATTTTTGTTTTCCCAAAATATGACCATTTTAGTCAAATACAGAGGTATAAAAACTTAATATGCCCCCTTTTTAAAATAATTACATAGTTACTATTTTGGTTTTCTATTTTTTTTCCATATTCCTATTATTTCCAATTTGCGTATGTTTTTTTCCATGCATTCTGTGCGATCTTGAAAAATTAGAAACATAGCACAAATTGTAACTTAGTTGTAAAAGTGAGCTTATAGGGAAAGTTAAGAGAAGGAAGGGAATTTTCTGCATTCATCACCATGTGGGTGATCGTTTACTTGCCATGTGTCACCTTGGTCACATTTATGCGTTTTTTTGAAAGGGAATAACTTTAACACCTGAATTCCATTTTCAATGTTGTTTTTAAATGACCTATTTTTTAGACCTTTCCATCCTAAAAATTAGTTTCATATTTTGAATCCATATTATTTTCATATTTTAATATGGTTTCACCAAGTGATCTTTTCCTTACTAGTACCAAGTACATCTCATAGAAATCCCATATGCAAGATGTACTAAGAAGTAAAGGATTGTATTGGATTACCTTGGGAATCGAACAAGACCCCTATGATGATGAAGATAAAACCAAACGAGATAATAACAATGAAGAAGCACATAGAATGATCAGAATTCCAGTCTCCCCTAATTTAAGGTTTCACCTTCAAGGAATTGTTTTCCCAAATAAATCTTGTGAAAAGAGCCCACCAGATTGAAAAAAATTTAATGACCTTATGTCCATTGAGTTTCCTTTCATTGAACATTATTTATCTAAGTTCAAAACACTTAGACATTTATGTATAGAATGTGAAATAGATAGCAAGTATGAGTGATTCATCTATGTTATTCTTGATAAGCTTGGTAGTGCATATTCTCTCTATGTATCTACTTTTTGTGCCACTGGAGTAGATTTAGAGAGTGCTGCTAAATAACCCACTATTGAGTCTTTTTGTGATTCTATTGTTAGAGATAATGATAATTTTTCATAACTTGGAGTGATCAAAACTACATGTATATCTAAAATAACATCAGTTGCCTAGTATAAAAATAAATCGAAGCATCCCAAGAAGAAACATCCTCACAAAAATAAGTAAAACAAGAGTCCCAAACCCTCTCCATTGACTTCTTCTCCTAATGGTGATAAAGGAACATAATCCAAAAATAAAAAGAATGAAATGCATTGCAAATTTTGTGAGTGATATGTTCATCTTGAGTCTAAATTTTTTAAAATGATGGAAGCCTTAGAAGCAGCGATGAAGATTCTCAACATCGGTATTGATTAATCTTATTCTACCTCTTATTATTATGGAAATGCACCTTCTTCTTCTGGTTTCTTCTTTAGTGCAACTTCTAGTTCTTCCTTTGATGAGTGGCTTATTGATTTTGGAGCATATTATCATATGGATAAGGATAAGGTCATGTTTCTACTCTTAATGAATGTAAAAAGAAACAAACATATGTTGGTGATCATATATCTCTTAGTGTTGTAGAATCTAGAATAATTCAAGTATATAATGGTCCTTTGAATGATGCATTACATGTTTCAAGTCTTTCCTATAATCTTCTATCAATGTATCAAATAAATCATTTAGGTGAAAGTAAAACCATAGAATTTTCACCTCAGTCGTAATAAAGGATTTAAAATATACTAAGAATTTCATAGCTACTAAACTTTTTGATGATGTTACTAGGTTGTACAAATGTGATAGCTTTGGTTCATCATCTGTTCCATCAAATTTTTTTTCATAGCGATCACTTGAGGAAACATTGGCATGAGTGGTTTTTTCATCTAAAAGATTGTTCATTGCACCAACTATGTAATCAACATATGGTGACTGGTATTCATCTTGATTCATGCATAGATGGTGTTTGTGTTGGTTGTGTTCTTGACAAATATCATTGGGATAGTTTTGAAAAAATTTCCTCTTGGAACACGTCAACCCCTTTGAAGCTTATTCATAGTAATGTGTGTGCCATGTTTTCTTCCCCTTCTTTCTATAGGTGAAAGCAATTCTTAACTTTCATTGAAGACTTCTCCAAACGCACTTGGGTTTACTTTTAAAACTTAAGAGTGAATATTTTGACAAGTTTTTGGCCTACAAGGCCCTTATAGAAAAACATGGACACCAACTTGAAATATTAAAAATAGATAAATGAGGAGAATATGTGAACAATAAATTTACAACTTATTATAGTGAACATAGCATTCAAATGCAACACATTTTTCCATATACACCATAGGAAAATGGTGTTTCTAAGAAAAAAAATCGCACATTAAAATAAATGTCTAATTGTATGATCCAATCTAAGGGATTAATTCTTTATTATTGGGTGGAAGCCATCAACTATGAAAATCATATAGAAAATCCCACTCTCACAAAGTCCTTAAAAAATATAACACCAGAATAAGAATGGATTAAAATTAAGATAGATGTAAGCCACTTCCATGTATTTGGTAGTGTATCATGGGATCACATTCCTCATGAGAATATGAAACAATTGTAGTGTAAACGTGAGAAGCACATTTTTATTAGATATTCTGAAGATGTCAAAGGTTATATACTTCTTCAATCTCATTCCAATGAAATTATTATTAGAACAGATGTTAAATTTAATGAAAATATCTTGGCATGTGATCCTAATTCAACGTTGTTTGTTCCATATTAACCCTACAATCCATATTTGACTTTTGTGACACATTCTATTCCTATTCTTATTTTTCCTTCAGATGATGACAACAAGGATGAAAATACACCTCTACCTACTCACCTTCCTCTATATGAGTCCATTGAAAATGAACCTGCACTAGCACCACCGCTTCCCACATCATTTCGACCAACATGAAAAGCAATTGGTGATCTTATTGGTGATCCTAGAGATCAGTGTCAGAAACGTTCACATTTCTAGTGAGCCTCTTCTCTTTTACCTCATGTTTCAGAGACTCATGACCCAGATACATTTTCATAAGCTTCTTAGAGTCCACATTGGGACATCACAATGAATGAAGAGTATCTTTGTTTAATGGAAGATAATAATTCGGATCTTGTATGTCCTCCAAAAGGAAAAAAACTTTTCATATTTAAATTGGTGTGTATAAATAAGTATGAATCAAATGGAAGTGTTGAAATACAGAAGGCCTAGTTAGTTTCCAAAGTATTTTCTCACGTTGATGGAACTGACTATAATGAAACCTTTTCCCCATAGCCAAAATGAATTCCATCCACCTTGTTCAAGACCTTGTTATTTCACATAAATGGGATGTCCATTAGATGGATGTTAAATATGCCTTTTTTCATGGGGATTTGTCTAACACCCTTGTTTCCCACAACTTGTAATTAATCATTACTTATGATTATCTTGCCATGGCTTGTGAAAAATGTAAATGTATTATTTTTTAGATTGTCAACAACTTGATGTGTGGGTGAGGCCTTGAAGTACTAGCCATGATGCCACTAGAAGAAAGAGTGAGGAAAACTATAGAGAGGGTTCATCATGCAAAGATGACCCAATCCTCTTTGTTGAGATATTTGATTTGGAATAATAAGCCTCATTCTGATCCCAGGAAATAATCAGTTAATGAGAAAAGGACTAGTGGTTGAATGACCAACTACTCCAATGAATGGAAGCATGGAGGGCCCGGTTGACAAGACATAAAATTTTCCACCCAAAGTACCACATAGTACAGTGTTCCTACATGCCTAGATTGACCTGAGTTCCTTCTAGAAGAAGGAATAGGATAGGTCTAGAATATTCCTAGGGGGAGGCTTTCAAGATAATACAAAAAAATACTCCATGGAAAAAAGAAGGTAGGGGGAGAGGTGTGAAAAGAATTCCATTCACAGAAGGGGGCTTCAAAAAATATCATAGAAATCGTGGAAGAGTTATGATTTGGAAAATAAAATATCTAAAACAAAAGTGAACTCCTTGATGGTATCATGGCTTGGAATGGGAGTAGCCAAAGTGCTAAGAGTTAATGCCTTTGAGCCTGCGGTTGGGTGGAAAGGCGAGCACCCATAGTCAGTTTGGTAGCTCTAACTTAGAATACATATAAGTATTTCACATATTTTCTGTAATTGAACTAAAATGACTTATTAGATGTATTTGATTGTGTTAGAGGTGTGCATTGCATGATTAATGGTAATAATTCTTGCTTTCATTTGTAAACTCCTACACTCAGGTGATTGTAGGACGACAAGTTTGGTGCATGCCTTGCACAGTTGCATAGAAGTATCGTGTTGAATGGTAAAAATAGTGACTTCGATGGCCTCATGGCCTGGTCAGTGTGAAGTATAATTTGAATATCAAATTGTATTAATGAATTTCTATTTAATCTTGTTTAGTGAATGAGGAGTGTTACTAATGTAATTTAAACAAATTTGTGGCAAACACCGAGTGACCCTTGTTTAAATCTATATATGTGCTAGTCCTCCAAAAGATTATCTCAAGATAAACTCCACAAATACAGAGTCGGTACAGAATCTATAGGAATGTTTACATCTCATCCATCCCTTAAAATCCCTATTATTGTTATAGAATTTGAGCCCTATAAATGGAAGGTGATTACTTCAAACCATTCTTCCAAGTAACTACATGTTCGAGTCCACAAACTTAACCAAATCTTGGGTAATATTTAAGAGTGTATCCATGTCGGTCTTTTCAAAGTCCCATATGACCAGGACCTTGGAACCCAACACATCGTAAAAAACAAAGCTAACCCTCCAGGCTTCAGGACTTCATAGTTACAGGACTTCGGGGTTTTGGAACTTCATAACATCCAAATATCTCTGAAGGAAACCAGTTCNTGNAATAACATCCAAATATCTCTGAAGGAAACCAGTTAAAATGGTGATCAACCGGATGACTCACAACTTTCAGTTTTTGATCCATTTCCATGGGATCCACTTTATCGTTAAACTCTGACAAGATTTCCAGTCATGAAGTAACACAAGCCATATATATTAGTATCTTTAGGATCCTTCCTGAACTTTGGATATATGTTATGGAAAAATTTTGTGTTGACTCACTTCGAGAGTGAAAAAGTGTTAAACGGTCAGCACTCCTGAATGCCAAAGCCACAAAGTAATGAGAGTTGTAGATCTGAGGACCCTTCGAGATCTCTCTGAATTGTTAGATCAAGCATAGAGGAAGGATAGATTAAATGGTACCATCAACCGACACTAAGTATTCATTCCTTCTTTATGACCTTTCCAGGTAGTTAAACCTTCCAGAGTTAAATGGGTCAATACATGTAAGGGATGCGAAATCGTGAAATTGTGGAGAGGTGAAATTTGGCCAACCGTTAGATCCAGGGGAGGAATTTAGGAGTGATGTGAGTCATTTATCTGAGGGTCCATTGGTATCCTTTATCAACTAGTGGGAGGACATTATAAGCACTTTGACGAAGTCTTACTCTGAGAAATGTAACAAACAAGAGGTAAGACTATCCTGATGCCCGAAGGCTGGAGTATGTGGTGACGAATTCTATAAATTTGTAACTTTGGGAGTTCGAGATATTTGAGGATATAGGAGGATATGTTAAATGTAGAGTTATTGAAATTTCCCTCATCAAAGTGTCTCGCTTCGATTGGATGGACTGCATACGTCACAATCATGTGGCATGTCTGAACAGTTCCATGTGGAGTCGTGGGATTGGTTGTGAATGTAGTGTAGGGCCCTTTCCTAGCCTAAATCACGTGTTAAAGTGCAGATAAATATCATACTTCAGATCTTTAGGGGTGGACAAAACTTCACCATGTATCTCGGTAAGGAAAGAGACCGAGGAACTTTAGGTCTCTGGGGATGTTTTCATATCTGCACAAGAATGATGAAATGGGTGACAATACTTCCATGATATAAAACACGAGAGAAGTAACGCCACATGGCGAAAGAGGTGGCCATTGGCCAATGATTCCCTGAAAACTTTGGAAGACAATAAATTTTGAACCAAGACTTGGTTTTGGAGCATGTTTTAGTCATTGGAAATCTCTCGGTG
>CBVK0100221914.1:0-11245 GCA_900067695.1 Picea abies | reverse complement strand
TGAAGAGTTAGTAGAATATGTAACTTAGCACATGCATTTCCTTTTATGAAACATTGAATGATGGACAAGAATTGCGATCTCTAATAAAATGTGTAGATATGATTTCACGGTGGTAATTTTTATAAGTTCAACAATTTATATATTTAAATCATTTATATGAGGTATTTTTTATAAGTACAACAATTTATATATTTAAATCATTTATATAAGGTAATTTTTATAAGTACAACAATTTATATATTGAAATCATTTATATAAAGAAAAATTATGCATTGAAATCATTTATATAAAGAAAATTTTAAGAATTAAATTTTGGTTTTTTATTTTATTTTATATTTTTTTCTAAAACAAATTTACTAAAATATTTTTTATATCAAAAATAATTCATCCAAATTTCTACATGTTAAAATTATCTATAAAATTATTAAAATTTTTAATATTATATAATATTCTTAGAAATCTTTTATTTTTATTTTTTTTTAAATATCTCTAAATGTTTATTTTTTTAAGAATTAATTATATAATATGAATTTTTTAATTTTAAATTTTTCAACAACAAATTTACCATTATATTAATATATTTACAATTATATTTATATAGCTTAATATTATTATTTTTAATGTAAATTTTTATAAATTATTATCTTAATTTTGTTATTTACGAATAATAACTAACACGATTATTCTTTAAATTGTACTCCCTAATGATATATATCAAAATTATTATCATCCTATTTTATATTTAATATTGGTCAATATAATTATATATTTAATGAATTTTCTTTTTTCATAAATAAATATTAAATTGGAAAATTAAAAGTTTTAATTGTAGATATGTAATTATGTTTCTTAAATAACATTTTTCAATAAAGTAAACATTAACACATTTTCTCATTTTATAATCATATTGATATTGACTTTGTTTAAAGTAAAATGAATGTTTATTTTTTCATAAATAAGTATTAAATTTTCAAAATGAAAGGTTTTAGTTGTAGATATGCAATTATGTTTTTTAAATAATATTTTTCAATAAAATAAACATTAACACATTTTCTCATTTTGTAATGATATTGATATTGACTTTGTTTCAAGTAAATATGGATACATTTTCTTAATTTGTAATGGTAATGATATTGATTTTGTTTATTTATTTTTTTGTTTTTAGTACAACTTTTTATTATAATAATAATATATTTTTACGGTCACGACCAAGTTACACGAAATTGGTGTATGAGACTTCCTTCTTTGACTGGTAAAGTCTACAGAGATATACATACCCTACCCTCCTTTGGATTTGAACTTGTGACCTCTTAAGAGGAAAGGGATGCATCAAAACTTCTCACCAAATTCAAAAATTTTTATAAAATTTGACTTACTTCCTATACATTTCCCTATTGTTAACATATTTAAAATTACAAAAACCTTTATATAATATGTCCATGTAGTCTAGCTGCAAATGTCCTTTAGATATTGCCAAAAAAACATAAATTTGTAAAACATTAACAAAGGGAAGACTCATTGTTTGGAACTTCCTACACTGTTCCATGAAAAGGAGTATTTTCTTCGATGTCTATTGGAACTACATCCCAAATAGTATGCTCGTCTTCTGGTATTCGTAGGTGTGAAACCATAGACGCTTGGTTTATTGAGGCTTACTCCGAATTCGGAGGAAAAAATAGTGATATTAATGATTGACATTCAATCTCAAGGATATCTATGCATTGAACAAGAATGGAAACGGTATGATCAAGATCCCATAATTTTCTGAAACATGTTGAAGGCTGGAACTATTGGCTTCGTTCATTTCCTCATATCATCAGAAAATGCATTTAACATCTCTTCGAGAGGGATCCATTATTTCCCAACTAGAAAAACAAATAAAACACCACTGAAATTTTATCACAAATGTAACAACAAGTGTAGAAGCAAATGTAACAACAATTGTAAGGGAAAGTGTAACAACAACTATAATATCAAGTGTGATAGCTATTCTAACAACAAGTGTAACATCAAAACTATAATTCAAATTAATGAAACCTATGACGAAAACACCATACATCGATGCCACAAGGGAGAAACTTCAAGACTGGATCCATTACACCATGAAAATGTGATTCATACATACCCAAGTGTGTATGATTAACCTCATAGGAAATCAAATAAATGCGTTCGACTACTACGCTATCAAGTGATCGTGTAATCCATCTAGACACGCAGATAACGGTTCCCACTCCTTGATAATTAAAGTGTTTCTCATATGAATAGGGGGGATTTTCTTCTTAGCCCATTCCTTTTGATTATGCCTTCTTCCAAGCTTATCGCTTCTTTATCCCATCGATTAGCACTTGAATTTTTTTGGTAAAGGGGTATTCTTCAAATTCAGACACAAGGGAGAGAGACAGAGACATGATACCAATGAAGATATTGTTCCCATCAATATGATTTTTGATCAGTGATCTCATCACTAGCATTGAATCAACTATGATAGAAAGATTGATGATTACTATACATTTTGTGAGCCTAAGACCTTCCCATATAACATATGCTTCTAGACGTTATTAGAAATGTTACCTAGGCCCAAGAATAGAAGGCCACTTAATTTCCTCCAAGATCATGAATAATGACCCCTCGCTTACTTCAAGAGGATCCATTGAAGAAATGAATATTGGACCGTGGAAGAGATAGCCACTGCTTAAATTCTTTCTCATATTTTTGGATTTCCCATTTAGGTAAAGAGATGTCCATTTGTTCAAGGGAGAAGATATTTAGTGTCCTGTCTTGAATTTGTCATCCATTCCCCTTCAAAAATATTGAGTGATTGATATTTCCAACTAAGTTAGTGTTACATATATTCTGAAAGAAAAGAAATATTTGGGAACAATATATCCTATCCACCTGAATTCATCACAAAATATTTTTGTATTCCTTGACAACAAGAGACTCCAACAAACATATTTAGGTAAATCCTGCCATATCTGTTTGAAGTGAGTTTTCTTCTTCCATCTCCCATTTCATTTTCTCGATCACTCTGTGAAGTATTCATCACGTAAATGTGGCCAAACAAACTTGTGTAATAATCCAGCTAGATCAAGGGACTACAGCTCTTTGTCATAGCAACAATCCCCACACAAGTGTTTGATTGATTCCTACGGCCCTACAATTCCTCATTTTTTAACGTTTTATGAGGTGAGAATATTCTTGTGGAAAAAAAAAAGCATCAAAATATATTGATTTTAGGTATCCCATTACTATGGAAAATAGTCCTCCACATGCCTCGGTGTTGATAATTAATGGATTCCTCTAGAAAATAATTATAACCTTTTCACCATATAGTTTGAATCACCCCAACCACGAGAGTCTACATGATAACTATTCTGAGATGTGCAGTTTTGCAAGGAGGAAATAATGGATTGATATAAAGGGAACATGTGTGAAGGAGGGAATAGATACAACCACTCTGGCCATGTCCTAGAGTTTTTGTTCCCATAAATAAAATTTGAAATGTGTATGGATCCCTTTCTCAGTAATCCAACCCCTTAAGGGAGTTAGATCAAAGTGGAGAGGCATTTGCTACCCATAATATTTTTCTCCCATATATTGATGCGCCTACCGTTTCCAGGAATGCATAATGTCTTTTCATGGATAGGGGGGATTTCTTCAAGAAGAAGTTTAAATATTTGTGATCATTTATCAACTTTTCGAGGATTTTCTAGGAATCTCAGTCTAGTTCATGAGAAATATTCTTTTTCAAATGACTCGTTTCCATGAACCTGGTTTTCTAGAAATAAATCATCACAATAATTTTTCTCTCATTGCTAGATTCATAAATTCAGGATCTGGATACCCAATCCACCCTTGTACTTGGAACGAATCACTTGATTCCGATTAAAAAGGTGATTTTTCAAAAAAAATGTATTTTCCTCCTTTCTAAAGAAACTTTCTTATCTTCATCGATATATGATTAAATAAACCACAAAGAAAAAATATACTAGAGCACGAATATAGAGCAGGATAAGCAAAGAATTATTTTATAAGTGTAACCCGTCCAATGAAGTTTAGCCATGGTCTTCCCTAATGAATAACCTTTGAATTTATTTTTTCAACTATTTGCAGCCAGTCCTATGATGTGGAGGTCTTATTTTATATACGGATACAGAGGTATATAAATGATGATTATTTATCAACCAAGGAAAATTGAAAAATTATGGAAATCACATGCATTACCTCAAGAAACGAGTTCCATCACATGATCTGACATTTCCTATGGTTTACCACTACCCTGGAAGCGTCAGTGAACGAATATAGGGCCTATTTAAATCTAGTACCATTAATCACAGAGGAAACTCTGAGAAAGAGGGTATCATATACAAATTGAGAATGATTCATATTTTTGACTCTGTGTGGTATTCATAATCTTGGTAGATTCCCATCTACTATTTCATGCTCAAGTTTTATACTAAAGTATTACTCCATGAGAACGAATATAAGAGTATACAGTAGACATCCTTGTCGTAAACCATGGTTTATCTAAAAAATTATGTCATCCTCCCATTTACAAGAGGGGATATTCATGGGCCACTGACGCAAGAAGCCACCCACTTTATAAAATCGGAGATGAAACCAAAACGTTCCATAAACTAAAATAGGAAACCATAACTCAAATAATTAAAAGTGACAACCGTTTCTTTACCTTGGGTCTTAACACTTGAATGAATAGCCTACTAGACTAGCACAATATTGTCCATAATTTTTCTTTCTTGCATAAAGCATCCTTGATTAGGGAAATGATTTTATGAAGGTTGTGTTTTAATCTAGAGGCCATGATTTTTTTTTAGGATATTATAGGAAGAGTTGCACAACAAAATGGGATGAAATATGGAGAAGGAAGTTGGATTGGCTTCCTTGGGGATCAAAGACACAAAGGATGAATCATTATTTATTCTTGGTCTTAAATATTGGTGGGCATAAAGAAGCATGATTTTAAGATCATATTTGATTATATCCCAAAAATGTCGATAAATGGATATCCAAAAACCATTAGGGTTGGGATGTTTATTCAGCTCTAGATAACATATTGTCGAAAACATTTCAAATTGAGAAATGGGTTGAATAAGGTAGGAATTGTATTCAAATGTGAAAGTAGAGGAAATGTGTGTAAGAAAGGAATCGATATTACATGGCTCTGCCTCTTTGGATTGAGAATGAAAATCAGTAAAATGGACCTCGGTAGCCCCTTTGATGCCTTCAAAATCAATCACTTTGGTTCCATCTTCTAGAGAGGTGTGAGAGACATTTTTCCTAGATTGACAAGTCTTAGCTTGATTGTGAAGTAACTTGCTTTTTTTTCACCATCGTTGATCGAATGACTTCGTGACTTTAATAACCATGCCTCTTCCTCATTCCTTAGAGCTCTTTGATATTGAGTTTTTAGTTTGATTTCTCTTTTTTGTAGCTAGACAATCATTTCTCTATTCTCAAGATGTTTTTGAAAGTTTTCTAAATTGCATTTGATTTCTTATTTTTCCTTGGCCGATGGATTGAAGGAATTTTTAGCCCATATCATGAACGCTTATTTAACAAAAATGAGGTTTTCCTTCCAAATATAGATAGGTGTGCAAGAGATTTGTGTATTCCAAGTGGCTTCAAACAAATCAATCACCTCTTGATAGTTAAACCATAAGGGATTTAAACAAAAGGGAAGAGGATTGTAATTAGGAATGTCTTAGATGTGAAGAAAAAATGATTTATGGTTATAAATAAGAGGAGGGAGAATAAAGGAATTGATAGTATAGTTTTGGAAAAGGAAATTGCTATGAAGAATCAAGCGATCGAGGTGAGTATAAATATGGCCTAGTACATTACGCATATTGGACCATGTATACTTTCCTCTCTGTGGAGGACATCAATCATATCCCAATATTTGATTAGTTCTTCCATTTTTTCACAAAAGGGGTCGCATCCAAAAATCACCCCTCACTTTTCCACATTATTTCTAATGAAATTGAAGTCACTATCCATAATGCAGTATAAAAAGAATTATGTGTATTTTAAATTGGATATGGGTCTCCATCAAGAATATTTCTCTACATGAATGATGGCCATATAAACATTGATAACCACAAAACGATTATTTTTTTTCTTGTATCTAATCTTTGTGAGAATCCAATGTTGAGTTTTGAAAGAAAATTTCATACATACCTTAGTGTTATTCCAAAGGGTACATAGGCCACCAGAGGCCCTTCTTGAATCTCTGAAAATCACATTGGTAATGTGCAAAAATATTTTCCCTAGGTTGATAGCTTCTTCCGCATTCATTTTTCTTCCCTGGATCAGAAGAACATGGGAATTTTTTGAATGGATGAGATCTTTGAAAACAAAGATCTTGGGTTGGCTTCTTAAACCCCTGCAATTCTAGGTGACTAAAATATTCAATTAGAAGGGTTTAGATGAGAACCCCCTTTTGATGTTTCATTTCCCATGGAATTTTTAGGTGGCTTGGATCCCCCTTGTTGTTTTAGGGATTTTGTTTTGCAATCCAAACAAAATATATTTATTAGGTCGTTCTTACAAAATGTTTTGGTCTACATTTCACCTATAATTTAAAAAATCCATAGACTCATAGTGTATCTAATATTTTTCATATTGAGCTTCATGATCTCTCTCTTCCCATTCAATCATTAAGGATGGAGGCATTGAAAAATCCAAAGAAAATACTCCACCAATCAGCAAGTCAAAATTGAGCAATATCTAATATTTTGGGAGGTGGTTTCACCTAGATTTGGTGATACATGAAACTAGTCATATCCATTTTTATCTTAGGGTGAGATCGATCACCCCTTTCTAACTATCCATGTGTGAATATGCAATTTGACTCCTTTTGGGGTCTCCCAAATTCTAGATATGTACTCAAAAACCTTGAAAATGCATTCAAAAGGAAGAAAATGATATGATGAATTAGTTGTTCTTGACAATTTTGACTTATGTAGGTTGAATCTCTTACAATATACTATAAAATATTTGGGAGGTTGGAGGATTTCCACTCAATTTTGGAATATAACCAAAGGTTATTGTGAAAATGACTTGGCTCCTACCATAAAATACTTTTTTACCTTTTGGGATTAATAAAAACCCTTTTCACACATAAAATAAGTAATTACCTTCCATTTATCTCATTTTTGGATCATTTTAATGAATTTTGATGAGGTTCTCATGTACAATTTTAACAAAGGGTCTAGTTTTTTCACATTTTATAGGACATATTCACGTTATTTGGCATTTTTCGTGACATCCAATGAACTTGAGGTATGTGTTTGAGACTTTCATATAGGGATATATTTTTCCTTGCATATTGCTATTTCATTATTAACCATCACTTTGCCATCTCAAATTTCTCGGGTTTGATCTCTCTAGGTTGTGAAATTAGCCTCTCCTTATTGGATGTCGTAAATTGTATGGTAATTCTTGCGCTTCATGGGAACCCTAGTTAGCACACTGATTGCCATTTTTTTTCCCTATTGTGAATTTTAATAGGTTCATGAACCCTCCTTTAGAACCACTGTGAATTAAATCTAATCCTCATTCTCTTCTCTTTATATTTTTTTCTAGATATCTCGAGGGGGTTACCGTATTTTATGTTACTTTACTATTGCACATGCATATTGTTTCTTATGTCCTACTCCCTATTACTGCACTATGGTTTTCTTTGATCCTACTTACTACCATCACATTCACACTTGATCTCTTTCCATTTGAATTATCTTAATTTCATATTGTGACCCTTTACCCATGGAGAGGAAAACTATGATGAGTGGAGACTAGAATTACAAGTACCATTTTTCACTCACTTTGCATAGGTTGGTTCCATGTGCTTGGAACATAGATGCATTCCCATGTTATACGCATTCTCTCTGGATGAGATAAATTTTAAATATTTTTCATCCTCGTTAATCCATGAAAAATACACTCTATCATGTGCACTTTTAACTCCTTTTTGGGTTGGAAATTAAAAAAAAAAAAATACACTATCAGGCATAATTTTATCTATCTTTTGTTCTTGTAGTACGATGAAGGAGACACTCATAAGAAAAAATAGTACGGTGGTTTTTCTTTACCATTCATTTTTATTCTAAAAGGTGTAATGTTTCATTCATATCACCATTGAACATGGTAGATGTTTTCATCTCCATTTTATAGTTGAGATATAACTTCCATATGATTCATACCATAATACTAGTCACATACTCCTCTGACTAGTTACACTTCCAACCACTATGGAGAGTGATTCACTTCCTCATGGTTACTTATACCCTTATAAAATCTAAACCTTGATCTCCTATACATTGACATGTGTGCATATGCACTTCCCAAGAAATATCACCATCGAGTTATGAAATTTATTATGTTTCGGCCCTGCTAGGAGCCTACTACTAGCCGATGTTTAATACATTCTTGGAAACACAGGTTCTTGAAATGCATAATAGCTAGATATTTTCCCTATCCAAGTGGCCATTGGTTTGAAACATCTATGTTATTATTCCCTTATGTATTTCATATATTAATCCCATCTTCTTTATGAATCATCCTCCACTTCCAAACCTCTAAGGAGTTGTAGAGAAATTTCTTTATTGGTGGTTGAATGATCTTGCAATGGATTTAAATTCCCCTCAATTAAAACAACTTTTTCTTCAAAGGATTCTGATTGTTCCTAAATTGCATCATCACATAGATGTTGGATTAATAATTTTAGACAAACACTCAAGACTTGATGCGCCTACATATGGCTAGTGATAGTTGCAAATCAACCACTATGGAAACTAATATGTTTGGGGAACTCATCATTTCATCAAGAGTGGATCATCCCGTTACATTCCAAAATATAGTGAGAGAGAATATGTAACAACTCAAGACATGTTAGATGAATCCAAAATTATTTTCATAGGAGAGCATTAGATAACTAAAATATCCTTGAACTAGACAATGATATTATTAGAATTGAACCCCCAATGGAAAGATAATGTGAAAGCCAAGGTTATGGCGATCACTAGTGGAATACATCATGTAGAATTAACATATATTCTATAATGAAGCACATAAGTTCTATTATTAGTCCCCTATTCATTAAGATTTTGTTGAATTTTATATATGGGAGTTGTTCACAACTTGTGTGATTAATTATGTGTGTAGATGAATATTGTTTTGAAGTAGTCCATGAGGATTTATGCCCCTGATTCTTAAATAGTCAAACAAGCTAATCGAGCTATACATCTATGGATATTTTGAATACTGAAAGCAATGTATATATTCATCAACATAGTGAGCATACACAAAAATCCTAATATATGAGGAGAAGCCAATGCCTATAAAATCAACCCAAAATGATTCCACATAATGAGTAGTAGCATAGAAAGTATGGAGTCATATTATTCGTTTAGAACATTTTAAACATCTAGGTGTGCTATCTTCTACTAGGAAAATATATATATCCAATATGGTCTCTTGTGAAATGGGTAAATAAAAATTATTGCACATGAATTTTGTTTTTTACTAGAAATTTGTAATTTTATTCACTTCATAGTATGCTTTGTAAGAATTGTTAAGATCACAAACAAATGATAGGGGTATATACCTACTAAAAAATTTCTAGTTACACTATATTTTCTTTTGAACAACCTTGTAACAAAATCTATAGTTATAGTTGTAGAAATAGTTATAAAGTGTCCACTGGACCTAGGGACATTGTTATTACATCTTAGATAACTATTTTGTTTGATGAGAACAACTATTCACTAGCTTTTGGATACATTGCAGAGTTATGATTTACTATATGGTAGAGAACAATTGATGGGGGATGTTGTATAGTTTTTGAAATATGTAAGCACTATCCAACTTAAACAATGTTGTCTTGCAAATGTGGTTAGAGTTTACAAAGGATGTGAATAAGGAGGTAGTAAGTTGGTTAGAGTTTGTAGGTGAAATATGTTGTTGCAAGTGAGAGATGAAAATAGATATTAGATCTAGTAATTCCATTAAATATTTTAAGGATTGTATCAAGCGGATTTGCAAAGATTTGGAGGTTTTGCAAGATTTATAATTATTTCTCATGCCACTTTACTGGTCATATATGTTTATAAAAATATTAATATAGATAAGATAGTATATGTGTTTGCAATTCAAGTTCAACATCTTTGCACCGTTATTGCAATTGTTGTGGTTAACCTAGCAGAGAATTTTAAACATTGGCAAAGAAATTTAAAGTGTGAGGCTAGATGTCCATGCAAAAAAGGTTAAACTGAAAGCAAAAAAATTAAACTAGCAACACCAACAATGGATATATGTGGTATTAAATGGAAGATATGTAAAGGATTTTTTATTTTTTTTTCAATTGCTACTCTACAATAAAACTTCAAATATCTCCACCTTAAAAAATTACTTTACATTAGAAAATAGATGAAAATAAATAAAATAAATAAATAAAATTAGTCAAATTTTCACTGATGCAAGGTCAACCATGAAATCATCCCAATAGTACATTGTCCTTCTAAAGGGTCTAATACGAACTGTGACTTAAATTATAATAACTATCTCACTTTTTTCGGACATTAAACTTATGACATTCTTTAGATAAATTAAACCCAAATAAAAATTTTATTACCGTCTAAATTAATAATACTCTTTTAATAATATGCCATGTCCATATGAATACATATGCAATCAATAATTCAATATCATTCAAAATCATCGAGTGGTATTTAATTGTATTTATATTTTTCGTCTAATATAAAGTGATATTTAGAAAGATTAAAAAATGATGGAATGTTATAATGGAGACTACACTCTTTCATGAGATTCACAAAAACTACGAGTTCATAGTCTTTTCACACTTGAATGGCAACATGAGTTACTCTGGTTGGGATTTTACACTACCAATAAATTTTATCCCATGTACATTTAGTCATCAATATCATAGTTTTCCATTTGAATTGTGCTCTATGGTTTCCCAGCATTGGGGAATAGAATCATGCAAGAAAACTATGAATATGGACAATGGAGAGTAAACAGTAAAGAGATTATTATTATGTATCCATGGAAAGTCTTATGTAAGACCCTCTCCTCAAGAGGGAGAGATGTGGAGTACTTCTATCGCACTAGCATTAATGGGAAACTTATTTGACCAAGTCACCTTGGTAGGAGAAAACGTCAGGGATAATTTTAAGGATGGAAATTTATATTAAAATGTAGAAACCTG
>CBVK0100221849.1:0-17196 GCA_900067695.1 Picea abies | reverse complement strand
ATTTTTTACCCAAATAGTGGATTTTGGACCAAATTGCCTCCAAATTTCAATTGTTGATTGCGAGAGATACGAGAGACGGAATCGATGACCGTTTGGACCAAGTAATTCATCTTTCTCTCCTCTTTCTTTTCAGTGAATTAAAATTTGTAATTAGGCCTCCTTTTTTAAGTTATTTAGGGTGCAACTTCAAAACTAAGGTGTATGCGGGCTACAATTCATCGGGTCGTGTATATGCATACCTATACGCGACTGTTTGAAAAACATTCAGCGTATAAGCATCCCTATACGCGATTGTGTACATTATATCTCGCGTATATGTCCGTGGGTAAGGTTTTTTACATGTTACTAACTCAAAAAAGGGTTTGAATCTTGCAGGATGGTGCTAGAGTGGAGAGAAAGAGACAATGAAGAGGTGGATGATGCAGTGGAGAAATATCTAGTGGCCCAAATGGCCTTAAAAAGATGTAGGATATACAATTTTTGGTCTCTCAAAGGTATGAGGGATCAAGTGAGACTGCTTCAATTGCTTGTAAACTACTAGGATCCAGATAGTGAGACCTTCAACCTTGATGGACAACCATTAAGGATTGAAGTTGAGGAAATCTACTTCTTGATGGGATTGTCGCGTCGGGGTGAGGTCGTAAACCTCAAAGCCCGGGCATCTGGGAGTGGCATGAATATCTAGGATTACATAGCCACTCATTGCATTGCAGGGACCGAGAAGGTATGGAGCCAACTCCCAATCAAAGTGATCAACAATTTGAGTCTCAAGATTGTTGTCTTAGTATTGACACGGATCACAGGGTTGGCCTTTTTTCACCAGGCATCGAGGCCACTTATGTTCTATTCAATGGAGTGCTTGTGACCCATGATTTACGACTGGTGCACCTCACTGCTAAACAACATGAAGAGCTAGCTGGAAGACTACAAACTGGGTAGAAAGAGGAACCTCAGGTTCGCTTCTATCCAATGTAGTTTTTTCTTTGAGAGGGTTCCAGGTCTGGGCCCTAGAGTTGAGATTATTTTGCATGGACCTCCTGATCCATCCATGGCACGACGGACCGAGGTGATGAGGTGGAAGGGGGGTGGTTGGGTGCCAAAACCCTACAACGATGACTTTTTCTTTTGGTGGATTCGGCAAGTGATGGCTCTAGATGACTACCCTTATGAAGGGATTGACTTCAGAGGATATCCAGACATGTCGTTACCACCAGGGTTTTCCTACGGAGACATAGGTATGTCAAAGTTTTTGAATATTTCATTTTTTTGTATTTTTGTATAAGAAAACAAAAATATTTTTTGATGATGTTTAGTACTAACTAAACATGTATGTGACATAGATGTAGGTCCATGACAACCAGACGAGCTTCCATGACATCATCAGAGGCACCGGGGAGATGAGGCAGTGGGAGGGGATGCAGAGAGAGTCCTTCAAAACATGCAGGGCAACCTGTCTCGTTTGACACAGAGGATTCCCATGGTTCAGGTGGAATATTTTTCAAAGGCTATGCAACAACGGGTGGTAGGTGTGCACTGTGCTTGGGTATGACTCTTTCGATGTCTTGAAAAATTCATAGTTTTATATCATGACACCCATCCGGTGCCACAAGAATATATGTCATGACTATTGTATGATCGATCGTATATGTATATTGAGGGTGTTAGCCCCAATTTTGTACTATAAACATCATATTTTTTGAAATATATATAAAAACATGGTTCTTTAGCTTAACTTATGTTACAATGTGTACATTGATGAAAATGTTTTATTTGCCTTGGTTATGTGACAAATTCCAATCTAAAACAAAATTAGCATATGCATTAGATACATAATTATAACTTATAGGCATGTGATGATAAGTAAAATAATCAAATTGTCATTCCAAAATTCATACCCATAGGAATTGTCGAAGTAGAGTAGGGTTGCGCAGAGTAGGGTCACAAATACGGTAATCGCTTTTCAATTGACATAGAATACCATGTGAAATGGCATCACGCAAAATTTCTATAATGATGCTATATTCTGCCACATTATTCGTGGATGGTCCTAGCCATACACCACCTGAAGACACTAGTAGACCCTCGGGTGAGTAAACAACCCAAGCGGCGGAAGCCAAGTTTTGTGTTTCATGTCTAGCCCTATCTACAAATCCTAAGTAGACTGAAGAGTTCATTGACATCTACCAACCAAGGGAAAACTCGATAAGAAAGTTGAAGATAAAGACAAAGGGAAAAGATATATACACTAAATTACATTAGTATACAAAGAGTTATGCCCAAGCTTGGGGCTCAAGCATAATATATTTTCAAATAGAGCCCATTCTTGGGCTCAGCCAACATGTTCCCTTCATAATATTCTAATTCATAGGCTCCTTTTTCTAAGATACATCACACAATATAGGGACTGTGCCACATGGGTTTGAACTTGCCTTCTCCCAATGGTTCTTTGGATTGATCATTTAGAAGGACCAATTCACCCTCCAAGTATAGTTGAGGACAGACAGACTTATCGTATTGGACCTTGACACATCTTTATTCACTTCAATAGTCATAGAGGCATATCGACGTTGTTCATCTAGACTCTCTAGGTGTACGAGGCATTGTTCGAGATCGGAAGTGTCAGGTAGGAGAGAAACTTCCAATATAAGAGAATGGATTTGACATTCAATAGGTAATATCGACTCTACACCATGTACTAACTCGAAAGGAGAAAAACCTGTGGAATTTTTGATCGAGGTTCGGTATGCCCAAAGTGATGGATAAAGCATTATATGCTAGTCATATTTGCTATGGCTGACAATTTTCTGCAAAATGGTCTTGAGAGACTTATTCACAACCTCTACTTCTCTATTTTACTAGGGTTAGTAAGGGGAAGAATGACCATGCTTAAACCCCATTTTAGATACTAGTTCTTCCATCATTTCATTATGAAAATGATTTCCATGATCAATGCCAATCTCACTCGGGATTTTGAACATTGCTATAATTTGATTGAATACGAAAAATGTGGTAGTATTCCCATCGGATTTAACTATAGGCATGGCCTTGACCCATTTAGTAAAGTATTCTATGGCCATGATAATGTGTTGATTCCCCCTATTGGGCATTGGTTATGGAAGAAAGCAAAGATTAAGGAAGAAAGGCGAAGTATGAACTGTGCAGAAGAAATAGTGACTGAGATTGGGTCGAAGTGGTCAAAGAAGCAGAAAAAGAAGGAGCGAAGTAAGGGAAAATGAGTCATTGAATGAGAATATCGAGGAGAACATATAAGAAAGGAAGATGAATCGTGGACAACTCAACAAGCAGAAAAATCCACCAATGCTTTCTATGGAGGACCTTGCGGAAAAGAAAGAAAGACAGGCTGGCAAAGCCCTAAAAACGTGGGTCAAGTTGAACTAGGGTTTTAGACACCTAGGGTTTTGATACCTAGACATTGTCACAAAATGTATAAATAAGGACCTAGATGAGAGAAGAGGGGTTCATCACTCGTTGGTTGTTCATTGTTGGTTCTGAGTTTATCAATGTGGGTTAAGAGAGTGAGTATTGTTTCATAAGGGAAGTATTGTGTCGAGAGAGAGTCTGTATTGTAATATCTTCAGCTAGGTGCAAAGATCAGCCCTATAGCTAGGTGCACAGAGAGGGGAGAAAACAAGAGAAAGAGGGAGAGATATTCAAGCTAAGTGCATAGATAGAACTATATGTTTTCATATAATATCAAGAAATGTAGTTCTGTGGATGTAGCCCTAGGGAGAGGGTGAACCATGCATATCTTGTTGTTTTGTGTGATTGATGTTGTGTTGTTTTTCTTTTTGTTATTTTGTTATTGCATGATTTTGTTAGATCTGAGATATAGTTCGCACAGTAGGATTAAAGGAGATAAATAATAACTAGATATTTTTGTGTTGTTCCTTTGAATCTACTTGCATTTCCTCTGTTTGTAGACACCTATGTCCTACAACCCCCTATTGCTACTTCAGTTGAGACTGCATCTACTTCGTAGGTGTTTCAGAAAGGGCCAGTAGTTAGGGCTTGTTGGTGCGATGTTAGAGTTGAACCCTAGGTCTAACTCTGTGCCAACAAATGGTTTCGTTGCCGGGACCAAGATATTTTTGAGGGAATGTCAAGGTGGTTTCCATCGAAGACAGAGATTGAAAAGTGGATAGAAGAACAAGAAAAGGACTTCACTGAAGCTCAGAACAAGAACCCTAATATTAGTACAAAAGACTGGTTGGGAAAGTATATCTTTACTGGAGGAATTCATATGGATCTATACGAGTGGTTAGACAGATTAGAAGATACCCAGTTTGAGATTAGATCTAGACCACCTATGGTTTGGACGTCGACTCTGATCAAGAAAGTCAAGAGAGTTGATAACTCTATGTCAAGAGCAGTAGATCACTGGTTTGATAGCACCATTGGAGGGTACATTACCGAGTTTTCTATTGATAGAGTAGAGTCATATAGCCAAGCAGAGAGACATTTCTTTAAGGGAGCTAAAAAAAAAAATTTACACTTTTGAAGTTGAAGATCAAGATGATATTGCATGAGAAGAACATATTGAAGATACAGTATTTGGTCAGATTGAAAATCTAATGTTCAAGAACTCAGTCAATGACAACGATGTAGAGGTTGGACATACGTGCAGTGGGATAACCTTCAGAGAGGTTCCTACAATAAACATGTTTGAGCAGAGATGAAAACCACTACCATAGGACAAAGGGTTCTATAGTGGAGAAGAATAAGAGTTATTGAATGAGGAACATTCAGGGTTTGCTGGGGTAGAGGAAGAGAAGACTGAAGAACCTCACCGTGAAGAATCATAAAATTCAGGAACTGTGCCAACTGTTGAAGAAAGTACTATTACTCCTCCTGTTGGTTTAGCAGCGTTAAGTAACCAGAGTAGACAGAGCTATTAGAGCACTTAGAGAACTATTACCAATAGTTCAACACATACTCAGTCAAGAAACCTAGGAATATATATGGAAGATGAAATTAGGCTACCTATCTTAGAGGATATGGATATGAAGATTCTGATCAACACTGGTTTTTATTCGAGGCTGTATGGAGTATTAATCAATTCAATGAAGAAGAAGTTAAGAGAGATCAGTTTAGTACTACCTTGAGAGACTGCACACTAAGTTGGTACATGAATTTTGTTAAAGGAGTTGCACAGCCTGAACCACTGAATGAGATCAAGAATGCGTTGAGTGCAAAATTCAAGAAACCCAAGTCGGATTCACAGTGAAATACAAAACTAAAAGAAATCAAGAAGAAAGTAGCTGAACTTGTTTGGGAGTTTGATTAGAGGTTTAAGACCTTGACAGGCCAGTCAAGTTTTCAGTTCCCAGACGAGCAGAACAAGGAATGGTTTATTGTTGCCCTCCTACCACACATCATAGTTCCTCTGATGCAGCATAAGGTTGATTTATAGGCTAAGGCATTGGAAATCCCCATGAAACTAGAGTCAGCCCCTATGGGAGAGTCCAGCTCAGGTATGAGTCAAATTTTGAGTCAGCTAACTAGCTTATCGCTGCAGGTCAAAGATATGAAGAAATACAAGGGAAAATATGAAAGAGAAGACATCTGGTGTATCAGATGAAATTTAGAAGGCCATGAAAAGGAGAACTGTCCCCTGTTTCATGAATACTTGGCCTCTGGAGCTCCGAGCCCTTTGAATCAGGTTACTCTACCCTGGTGCGAGGCATGTAGAAATAGACATCGTTGTAGCAAATGATATTACATGAAAAAATATGTCCATACACCTACAAATATTTACTGCAAATTATGTAAATCTGTGGGGAATAATGAGAAATACTGTAGGTCTTATGATCTCTTGCATGAAAGGTCAAGAGATACATATATAATTCAAGGAGATATGCAACAAGAGGAAAATACTACGCAGTTTAATTCCCCGGGCAGAGGAAACTTCAACCCTCGCGGTGGATTCAGAGGAAGAGGATGAGGAGGAGGCATGGGTTGAGGTCAAGGTTAGATCATTTGTTATAACTGCACACAGCCAGGACATTTGGCAAGGGACTACCAGAACCCTTGTACCACTTGCAACTACTGTAACTCATTTGAACATGTTATTGAATATTGTCCCATGATGTTAGCCAGACTTCAGGAGAAACAAGGAGGAAACCAACAAGTACAAATAATATTAGAAGAACCTCATGGAGAGGATCCCAGAGTCATTGTTATCACTAGAGGAGGCACTGTTACAGGAGAAGACATAGTGACCCCAGGAAAGACCACAGAAGAATCAAGGGTCAAAAGAGCTGCAAAGAAGACACAAGTGTTTAATCCAAGGAAAGAAAAGCAGACATTCAAAGAGGCAAGAAAATAATTTGGAATAGATCAAGCTTCTTCATCAAAGACACAACCAAAAGTGAGAGAATGTGGAATGCCTCTTGTTGATACGAAGTTTAAATTGTACCCTTTAAAATTGAGACTTCGTTATTTCCTAGTCATGGAGCTACCTTTAGTTCTAAAAAGGGAGTCAAAGTCTTTCGATTTTTTGGATTCAGGTTTCAACCATCCATGGGGTATGATCTTTAGTTAACAACTCCATAGTCCCGATGCCGAAATCCCGAAAGGGATTTATAATTTAAAAGAAATGAAAATAAAGAAGTGAATAGTATAAGTCCCAACGCGCGTTTGACTAAGTACCCTCTAATCGTGATTAATTAAACTCTTAAACAAAATCAACAATTTATTAATATTTCACATTTTGGGTTTCCTTGTATCAGTGTTTTCAAAATGTCGACCCTCGAACTCGCGATCCCCGATTTTCCAAAAAGAAGAAATCAGTTACTAATCTCAATTAATTAAAGCATTAATATAGATAATTAGCACCTAAACTAATCCCATCGTGATTTCACGATTCGTGGTTTTCTTATGACATACCTCTTGGAGATTGGATACCTGAAACTCCAAAATGTGAAATCACAATTGTTTAACAAATTCTAAAACTAAATTAAGTTAATTTAAAACGGGATTAATGATGACTAAACTACTTTTAGCATTTCACATTTCGGGATTTGTTGAAAGCAATCCTTTGAAAATCCAGTTTTGAAATCGTTGATATACGACAACATTAATAATGGATAAATGGAGATATTTTTGACACAAAGGCATATCTCTGGGCGTATCTCCCCCATTAAAACATTAAATTCCTATCACCTGCATCAGTATGCTCGTTGTAATACGAGTTAAAGGTTCATAAAGGTTCTGTGTTTCGAATTTCATTCTTATTTTTCATAGTTAGGACTAAGTTGCATTCATCCTAAGCTTATACATTTTTCCTCTACAACAGGTTTTCATCCTAGCACAGACTTTATGGCACCCAAAAGGGCACCTAAGAAAAATGAAGAAGTAGATGAAAGATCAAACCCATAGGGAGATGTCGTATCTGATACAACACCACATGCCAATGATTCCATCAGATCCTCGAGACTAAATTTTGAAAAGTTGGACTACGAAATCAAGAATTTCCCCCATGATTGCGATAACAAGCTCCAAGACATAGTAGAGTCTGAGCTTCACAAAGTAGCTACATGCCCACGACTTATGTCTTACAACAATATGATCAGTTGGGCCTTAGAGAGAACGAACGTGCAGACGAGGAGCATTTTAGATAGTCAAGGGGTCATTGTCAGCTCTTTCAAATCGGAGCATATACAAGTAAAGTACAAATTGTCTCCCAATTATAAATACATTTATAATAAAGAATTCGTAAGTGAATTTCAAAATCAATAATGCACAGAGGCAAATCAAACATACCTTGACATAATTAAAGATTGATGGAGAGACCCAGCCAAATTCAGGGCTGATACCCATAGAGTTTATGCTACAGCCTCATTGAATGAGTAATGGTCTATGTGGCTATGATGCTATGAAAAATTTTCGGGAAGAAAAGTCCTACACATTTCTCTGCAGAATGGGTGCCCCTTCTACATGAAGTAGTCGAAGGCTACAACTTCAATTGGAACAAGATTCTATATTATAGCATGGCAAAAGAAGTTATAGAATATCAGACTGTGATATCCAAAGGATGACCAGTAGCCTTTTACATGTCTGCATACATTATGGATGCTATATGTTTCAAGACTCCTTTCCCCTTGATGAACTGGAGTTGGAACCCAACCTGCACTGAATCCATTCATGAATATCATTCTAAAATGTGGGAAGAAAATGTTCGGGATTATTTTTATGAAATTTTTCATTTTGTGGTAATAACGGTGCATCAAATGTTGTATGGATGTACACCTCCCCGTATTTCAGAGATGGTCATAGGAAGCCTCAAGGCGGTTGCCGACTGGTTTATCGAGGAGAATTTCTCCTATATCAGGGTTTTCGGATGTTCAACCCCTCCCCATGCACTTCCAAAATTCCTCCCTGATAGACTGGTGTGCAGGGAGATAACTCATCAGAAAATAATAGATGACATTGGGATAGAAATGAAGGTAGATCAAAAGAATTTTTTACCAATCTTTCCCATGCAAATTGGGAAGTTTTCGCTACTCAACTTATGTCATTCCAAAGTTGAAGCTACAATAATAGAAGAGGTCAAGCTGGTAGATCTCAAACACAGGAAACACGACCCCTATCAGGTAGTGGGAAATCAAATGGCTCATTGTTGCATGAAAGCGTATGAACATGAGAAGTCCCCTTGTGACGACATATTCAAAGGAGCCAAACCCTATGAGGAGGTGTTAGACAGGATACAAACATTACCATCAGACTTGCAAACCAGTCTTCTAACCTTCCAGAGACACATATGAAGCGGTTTACCCAAGGTACTGCAGGGACAGTCAACAACCCTTCCTCTAGCACAAGAGAACACTCCCCCGGGTTTCGAAAAAGAGCTACAGGCTAAAGCAAATACTGAGGAAATTCCACAGGAGACTAAAACACCTTCGCAAAAACCAGAAGTTCCACAGATTGACAATCCAGGATCCGGAACAGAAAAAAGGTTTGAGCCACCTCCCAAGTCTGGTAAATTGACTCCTCCCTCATCATCAAATATTCCTGTTGACATTCCTGAAAAAGTAGGATAAACACCATCTATGGAGTTGGGTAGCCCTATTACATCCTTGACTCCTCTACAATTAAAGTTTGGGATTCCTCATTTACAATCCATATATGCTAGTGACCTTACTCCTATCTCTATAGATGAGATACCTCCCTCTGATTACATCTTCAGTAAAAACAGGAAGGTTGTGTTGAAGCTAGAGATGCATAAGAGATTAGGTGCTATGGTAAAGAAGCACAGAGTTCTGGAAGACGGGCATAACTTGGAAGAAGAAGAGTTCGCCACAGAGGTAGCAGGCTCTATGGGAGCTTTGGAAAAAACCAATATGTTCACAGTGGAAAGTATGAAAACAAGGCTAAGACAGAAGAATCAGATGATATCCCAACTGCAAAGACAACTAAAAGACACTGAGAAAAATATCAGTGAAGAGATAAACAAAGGGCTAGAACATGCTAGAACCGTTGACAAACAATAAATTCAAATGCTTAAGTCAAGTTTGAATGAAATGTATACAAAGATGCAGGCCATTCGAGGACAGGCCATCCATCATGAAGAATTAACTAAACAATTACAGGAGGGGTTGAATTCTATTCAAAATCAGGTTATAGATATGAAAGTTTTCCAAGCCTAGGCACTGGAAGTGCACACGAAGATAGAAGCAGAGCAACAAAAATTAATTTCCAAAGTAGAAGTCATTCAGAACTACTTCCAAGAAGTAAGTCAATCTTTTGATAGCATTCTCTTGAAAGAAAAAGAAGCTAAAGTAGCTCGGACTACTTTTGAAAAGGCAGCTATACTTTCAACAAAAGAGGAGGTATCAAAAACTCAAAAGTTGTCTGTTACAGAGCAGATCAGAGGTGATATCATGCTTAAGGTATGGGAGGCCAACATTGCAGTAAATAAGAAAATAACCAAAGAAATTAAAGTTGATTGTGAATAAGTATTCGATCTACTAGACAAAGGATCGTTAAGCATTGGAAGAGACAATTTTCCTGGGCTCCTTGGACAGATTAACATTGAAAGACATCAATTGAATTTCAAAGAGAAGTTGAGTGAAATTCAGATGGAAATTTCACAATTAAAAGTAATTGATGTTACTCAAATAGACAGGTGGTTGGTGAGGCCAAATTTAAGTTTGCAATAAATTGATTTTGCTGATAAAGTGATTGAAGATCAACTTCCGAAAATACAGAGAAAGTTCTATCTTTTCGAGGCAAAGGATTTTCCAGAGGCTCCTAGATTTTTTGCGTGGTTTCTAGAAAAATGTGTTGATATTATCAGACTGAGAGAAGGAGATACTTCAACCAAAAAATGAAGTATCATTTTGAAATCCTGTATCATCGAGAGTACAAAGAAATTAAATATGACCATGGAAACAGTTCAATATTTTGCATTCTTGTAACCGTTAGCCACTAGAAGTTAGCAAATCACCAATTGTCAAAACTTGGTGACTTAGTATAAATATAATTTGGCAAGACTAAGAATGGTATTTTTGCAGCCGATTGTACCAGATAAGTTTTCTCATTTACATTGATAAAGATAATACAAAAGGAGATTCCAAATTCTGTCGGCCCTGAGTTATGTGTTCTTCTTTACTTTCATTTTCAACATTTTCCACATATGTATTTTTGATGAATGTTTAACTACAACTTAGTATAACACCTACTGTGGTTAAAAGTTATCTGGTTATCTAGTTGTTTATAGTTTTTCCTTTGAGCTTGCTATCAACAAGATCAAGACCTATAAATTATTTAGATTACTTCATTTTGTACTTCATTAGAGATCTCTTGTCTTTCCTCTTCTCCTGTTGTAATACGATATTTTTCCATGATTGACACCTCACATTATTCAACAACTTTATGTTTTTCCTCTCCATCACTTCATGATTTTCTAATTTAACTCAGGCACAGGAAGTGACCTCTAAAACTATTATGCTATTATTTTAAGTTCATAAACTTTTCTCTTATAATTTACAACAGAAACAACAACCTTAAAAATAAAGTTTTAGATGTTAACTTTTATCCCTCATGACTGTACCTAATACTAGACAGCCTAATATGGAGCTCGGCCTTTCAGATCAAACTAGTATTTCTTTGAATTTATTTAACACCATCTTATAGAGAACAAACACTTGGGTCGAGTTAGAATGTTCATGGGCAGTAATTGAGAGAGATATTAGCATCCAAGAACAATGGGAAGCTAGATAGAGATAGTTAAGAAACCAACCTTAATTCACCTTTCATAAAACCGATATTTTACCACTTAACTTTCTCTACTTTATTCAGATGCCTTGATGGTATACTTTAGAGCCTTAAAGTATAAACTCAAGAACAACATTTTTTTTGGCGCCATTGCCGGGGAATGAAGAAAAATATTTTTTCCCCTGGGAAGAACGACATTGACACTTTCTTTCTTTGATAATGAACAAAGATTGAAAACCTTTTAAGGCTTCCTTCATCTTTCACTTGGCAACTCCATGATAAATAAACTGGCTTTGAGCCGAAAGAACACCAGGAAGAACCCGAAAGACAAACAGACTTCGCCAGTTTCTGATCCGAAATTTTTTTAAAAATCAAGAAGATCCCTTAAACGAATTGCTTCATCGACAAATAAGATTTTTCAACCTAATTATACACAGTCGAACACTAGGGATATACTTGAAATATCCATCTCACTTCCTGCTTCGATCGATACCTTTTCTTTTCCCGAAGTTCAAATTCCTACCCCAAATACTTCGACAAATATCATGTATATCTTGACTCAACTCCCGTTGATTCTCTTATATATAGGCCTTGTGAGTCTGAAGAAACAAGTTCACTTTTTCTTAGTCCTTTTTTCTCAAGTTTCCTGTACCTTGATAACTAGTTCCCTAGAACCTTTCTTCCCTATTCAAACACAACCAAAAGGTTACCACACCCTTGTAAAAATCTCCCTTATAAGCTCCAAGTTCCAGTCTTTAAATTATCAATGGCAGCAGCCGGAGGAGGTGGGATTGGAGGTGGTGCCACGGGCAGTGCTAGAGGAGGGGCAGGAGGCCAAGTACCACTCCTTGGAATCTTTGCCAAAGTGGCCACCAGATATGCCCCTTTGGTCCTCCCGATTCCTCTTCACGACCTCCTCGAAAATTACATGAAAAATCTTTCGAAATTCATGGGGGAAGGCAATTTAATTGCACAAGAACACATCAATTTATTTGACCAATTTGCTGACATCCTAGGACTTGAACACGAAGATGTCTACTCCAAACGCTTAGTGAAAAATTTTCAAGGACAGGTGAGAACCTGGTTCCGAGGTTTAGCAGCAAGATCTATAAGGTCATACGATGAACTTGAAAATGCTTTTATCAGACAATGAGGAGAAAGGAAGGAACACCTCCATTATTTAACTGAATTTGGGGCTCTCAGAAAGAAAAAATCTGAATTAGTTCTCAAGTTCACCCAAAGGTTCAATAAATTGTATAATAAAATTCCAGCCAAGGTCAAACCTTCCCAACCCACAGCGAAAGTAAATTTCACTGGAGATTTTGACCTTGATTTCTCCCTGTTATTTCGAGAGAGGAGATCAATAGACCTCACTAAGATGCAATATGATTCCCTAGAAATTGAATCGAAGATGATGGCATCAGGAAAACTAAAAAACAAATTTGAAAATGGGAACAAAGAAACCAAAAGTTACAGAGAACAAGGAGGACCCTCTAGATCAGGGAAATCTTCAGGAGAAAAAATGGATGATATGGAAAGAATAATTAAAGAAATATCTAATAATATATCAAGAATGGAACTTGATCAAGTGAAGAATGATCATTTTCCCAGAAAGGATTTCAGAAGGAATCCTAATCCTCAAGCTCAACAAAGACAGATTAAAAACGAGGATAAAAAAATCCAAGCCCCCTTTAGGAGAGAAAACTTTATAGGAAGAGAAGAAGTAGAAGATTTCGAGGAGTTATAAGAAGATATAAATAATCTTGGTGATGAGTGTCTACAACCCTATTTATCGATACAAGATTATGAAAAATCGTTAAATAAAGAAAATAGATCTGAGAATAACAAGAACAATAGTATTTAAGAAGATTCGACCTATCAGGGTATTGTAGATGGTATAATGGACAAGCTTCACCATAAGTAAAATATAAGGCCTAGAAACAGGAGTCTCACAACTGCCCCATTGAAAAAGATTCTGCCGAGGGGTGAGACAGATGAGGCGGATTCAAAAACTGCTGAAAAGAAGAATGAAAAAACTAACACCGCTGACACACATCCTACCAAGACAAACTCAGTAGAAACACCCACTGTCAAAACACAGAGAGAGAAGGTTCCTGTAAATGAAACAAAAAACTCACCACAAAAGAAAACTGAAAAAAGGGGGATATAATCCCAAACCCTAGAGAGTGACAAAACCATGGGAAATTTTAATCTAGAAAATGAAATAAATAAAATCAAGATTCTTATACCTCTTCTCAAACTGGCGAAAAACCCAATATACAGAAAGAAAATTGCTAAGATGATTAGTTTTTCAGAAAATGAAAGCCAGGCCGATGTTATAAACTTAGAATATGATAAGCCTAATATAATTTTCAGCCCGCATTTTGAAGCTACCAAAGACACCGTTGCCCCTTTCTATATCACGCTAACCGTGTTCAATCACCTGCTCCATAATTGCATGTTAGATTTTGGAGCATCTCACAACGTAATGTCTAAATATATTATGGATAGACTCAGTCTTGAAATCACCAGGCCTTATGGATATTTATATTCTTTCGATTCAAGAAAAGTTAAATGTATAGGCATGATAAAAGACTTAGTCATTAATCTTGCACAGATACCTGCGAAAATCATTTTAATGGATGTGGTTGTTGCTGACATACCTCTGAAGTATGGCTTGCTGTTATCCAGGTCTTGGGGTGCCAAGCTTGGTGGATCCCTCCAACTCGACATGACGTATGGCACGATCCCGGTTTTTGGAGGACAATTCACGCATCTATATAGAGAAACTAGGTTGGCATTTACGGTAAGTGACCCACACAACCTGAATAACTACCTTGTATATATTGTTGATCAAGATTTAGGAAATTTTATTTTATATATTGATGATGACATTGATGTACGTATAGAAGAAAGTTGTACATAAAAGAAAAAATAAAAATAAAAAATAAAAGAAGATGTATATAGCACCGGTGTTGCGAAAATGTTTTTTGATGGAGCTTCATCCTATTTTGGAGCGGGAGCTGGAGCACTCTTTGTGGCACTTGATGATAAATTCGTTATTCCTTTCTCCTATAGGTTACAGTGGAACGTTGACCACACAAATTATGTATGCGAGTATGAAGCCTTAGTGTTAGGTTTAGAAGCTTCCAGGAGAATGAAAATAAAAAAACCTCTAAGTCTTTGGCGATGCAGAGTTAATTGTAAAACAGGTAAATCGACAGTACCAGGCAAAACATCCTAGGTTGAGGTCTTACAGGAATTGTGTCTAGGATCTAATCGAAAACTTTTTCTCCTCTGTCAATATCCACTACATTCCAATAACTGAAAATCAACAGGCAGATGCGTTAGCCAAAGCAACGTCAACATTCACTCCTCCCACTACTTTCAAACTGAAATACCATACACAAATGAAACATAGACCTTCCATACTGAATAACATACAACAGTGGCAAGTTTTTGAGGATGATGAACAACTCCGAAAATTTTTAGAATCTGTAGATGAATTTTCCGAAACACATGTCGACCAAGAAAACCAAAATGATCCTATTTCGATCATGCAGGAATGGGAGGACCCCCAAGAGTTCCATGATAAAATCACTAACCACCGTATGCTTGTTTTGAAAAATAATCAGATCCCGAAGTTCTTGATTCCCTTAGAAAGGTTATTTAATCAAGATGACATCCCCCTAGAGTCCACTTTACAACCTCAGCCAGAGGAGGTTTAAGATTGCGATATAGGTACCAAAGAAAATCCTAGGTTGGTGAAATTATCCAAATACCTGTCCCCGGAAATAAAAAGTAAGTATGTTGGGTTTCTCATACAGTATAAAGATGTTTTCAATTGGTCTTATGACGAATTGAGAACTTATGACACTACTATAATAGAACATAAAATCCCTCTGAAACCATGCGTCAAACCTTTTAAGCAGAAACTCAGACAGATTAACCCTATGTTACTACCAGTGATTGAAAAAGAAGTCAAAAATCTCCTGGACGCTAAAATCATTGTCCCATTGAGATATTCTAAGTGGGTAGCCAATTTAGTCCTAGTAAGAAAGAAAAATGGCGAAATCAGACTGTGTGTTCATTTTAGAAACCTGAATCGATCATCACTTAAAGACAATTATCCATTGCCTAAGATGGATCATGTTTTAGAGAAAGTAGTTGGAGCTAATAGAATGTCAATGATTGATGGTTTTGCAGGTTACAATCAGATTTCAGTACATCAGGATGAGAAGGAAAAAATTGCGTTCACTACCCCTTGGGGTACCTTCATGTATGATAAAATGCCTTTCGGTTTAATGAATGCAGGGGAAACCTTACAATGAGCTATGGAAATCAACTCTGTGGGAGAAAGAGATACGTTTGTTGTTATTTATCTTGATGACTTGACTATTTTTTCAAAATTTGATGAAGAACATCTAGTTCATCTCAAGCAAACTTTCGAGAAATGTCACAAATTTGGTTTGTCCCTTAATCCCAAGAAATCACATTACATAATGCAATAAGGTAAGATATTGGGTCATATAGTGTCTAGATATGGAATCAAAATTGATCCGAAAAGGATCGAGGAAATAGATACTATAAATATCCCTATAAATGTTAAAGAAATTCAGTCTTTTTTAGGAAAAATAAATTTTATTGAGGAGATTCATCCCTAACTTTGTTGAAATCGTAAAACTAATTACAGACATGCTTAAGAAGAACAACGAGGTGAAGTGGAAAAATGAAGCCAAAGTGTTGTTTCAACGTATCAAGAGAGTGATAAGTGAAGCACCAATCCTAGCAAGCCCGAATTACACAAAGGAGTTTCTTATTTTTTCTTTTACTTGCGAGCACACTATCACAGCTGTATTGTTACAGAAAAATGAGGAAGGTTTCGAGAAGCCTATTTCATTTTTTAGCGAAAGTCTCAGAGACGCTGAATTGAAGTATGACATCATGGAAAAACAAGGTTATGCAATGGTGAAATCTCTCAAAGATTTCAGAACTTACGTATTGCACTCAAAGATCATTTCTTACATGCCTACAAATTCTGTTAAGAATATATTGGTTCAGTCAGACAGTGACGGAAGGAGAGGCAGATGGCTATCTACAATTCAGGAGTTTGACCTGGAAGTCAAACCAACTAAAATTATCAAAGGTCAGGGTTTACCTGGAAGTCAAACCAACTAAAATTATCAAAGGTCAGGGTTTGGCCAAGTTGCTAGCCGAATCGAACTTAAAATCACTTGGAATAAATCAGTTGCAAGAGAACAAGGGATTTTTAGAGATAAATGAGCTCAATTTCGCTACACCCATAGTTGAGATTCAAGACAAGTTTTCTACTTCAGTCTGGTATCGTGATATTGTTTCTTACCTATTGACCCTTCAATGTCCCAGTGAACTAACCCCATCTAAATCTAGTACAATGAAGTTACACGCTCTAAAATATTGTATCATAGATGGTAAATTATATTAGAAAGACCCTCTGGGTTTTTTGTTGAGCTATTTAGTTGAGACTGAAACAGAAAAGGTTATAGATGAATTCCACTAGGGAGTGTACGAAGGACATCATGCTTGGAGAGAAACGACTTATAGAATCTTGAGAGCTGGGTATTACTAGCCCAAACTATTCACAGATGTAAACACCAAAGTCCGAACTTGTACTCCCTGTCAGTTGTTTACAGGCAAACAAAAAGTCCCAGCTTTACCTTTAGTTAAAATTAAAACCGAAGCTCCATTTCAAAAATGGGGTCTCGATTTCATTGGAGAGATTCATCCACATTCAAGTGTTAAACACAAGTGGATTTTAATTGCTACAGACTATTTCACTATGTGGGTAGAAGCTATTCCCACGAGAAACACAACTGACTCGATAATAATCAATTTTCTAGAAGAAAACATTTTATCCAGGTTTGGCTATCCTCGAAAGATAGTCACTGATAATGCACAAGCATTTAAGTCCATGGCCATGAT
>CBVK0100221775.1:0-15176 GCA_900067695.1 Picea abies | reverse complement strand
AGAGGCAATCCTCCTCTTCCCTGTTAGAATTATGCATTCTCAGGGGGATTTTTGGATCCTGTCTGAGTCTTGCTAGTTCGAAGTCTTGTCTCAGTTTTCTTTATTGCATTTTGTTATTCCTTGCAATTATTTTTATTTTCTATTAAGAAGAAGCATCCAAGCCTTCAGAAGACCCTAGTTATCAATACCAGGGGCCTCTTCCGGGTCTGGGCTGCCTGTGGTTAGTGTTGTCTTGGAGTTTATACATACACGTGGCCTATGCAAGTGCAGCGCGCAGGTACCCATGCTCTGTTATAGCTCAGCACGCATTTGCACGCGTGTTGTTTCAATGACAGTAGCGGGCTTGATAGGTTGCTTTTCAATTAGGGTGGGGCAATCATCCCCTCCTGTGGTGAGAAGTGTTCCTCTCAGGTGTTTGAGTCTATTGTTGCCTAGTTAGTAGGTTAGGGCCTCTCCCTTAGCCTATTTTTTCTTAGTTGATGGTTGATAGAAAAGATAAAAAAGAAAAGATTTTGTTTTAAGGTTTTTAGACAAGTGTAAGAGTCGGTGCGTTCTTGATTGCCATTGGGTGTCTTTTCTCTGATTCTTTGCGATCTGTGCTTTAAGCCAGAATTTTGTTTTGTTTTCTTAGTTTTGTGCTTGTTGGCATTTTCCCTTTGTTGCTTCATTTAGCACTTAAATAAATAAATAAATAAATAAATATATATATATATATATATATATATATATATAGATATAGATATAGATATAGATCTTTCTTGTTTTCTTCTTTGTTTGAGGATTGTGTTTCTGCATCAATAGCTAAGGAGAAGTCTTTTTGTTCATAAGTTTTTGCGGTGAATGTAGAGCATAAGTAGCTCGTAGTTGAGCGAAAATTCCTTTATGTTTGCTGCATGAAATCTTAGCTCGTAGAAGTCTTTCTTTGTGAAAAGTTGTTGATTTTTGCATTTAGTAAAAGTCTTTTTTTTCCATCATTTTTCATTTGTTTTTGCTTTGAGTCTTTTCACATCATCAGTTTCACCTTCATAACCTGTGACATAAAAAAGCCAATAAAAGCAACGCTAATTTAAAATCTATTAGACTTTTTGTTTGTAAGGTTCATACACTAGTTCAGGACTAGCGCCTTGGATTAGGTTGGAGAGGAAACTCTCCAAGGCCATTCAAAACCAAACATTAGAGTCTGTGATAGGGGGTGTAGAATTCTAGTTTCGTGGAAGTTATCCGGGACCCCCCTCTAGTACAGGGGATAAACATGAGGTCGCATGAGGAAAGGTAGCGGAGATAACCCCTCCAAAACCGGACCAAGCATAGTGGAGAACAGATATCAAGGATTTATTGAGTGATTCCATCGTTTGCATTTTCCACGGGGCTTCGTGGGTCTCGAATCCGTTTGAGGTCCTCAGTTGTCTTCCAAACCATTTTCTCTCGATACCCCTGACAGGTTTTGGGCTTGATACCCTGCTCATTGTGGTCTACCCGACTATCGATTGTACCCGCCTGGTGACTGTTCGCATGCTGGCAAACTAGTTGCCAATCTTTTTAGGGACATACATAGGGGACTACAGGGGTATACCACGGTAGCTAGGATAGACATTGGGCCATGCTTTGCAGAGTATACCCAGAGGGTGCTTCTATTTTCGAGTTTCACTTGCACCGGTAAGTTTCTCTAGTGTTGGTTGTTGTAACTGTTCCTCAAAATAGTTAGTGTTTACTTTTCTTATCTCTTAGGGGATTTTTTTTTAGTGTGTGTTACTGTTTGATCTTGTAGAATACCTTAGCATGTCTTGGATATTCTCAAACAGTGGAGGATCCTAAGCTCCGCCGGTCACAAAGGCTCCTAGGCCTGTTGCCAGTTATACTGGAGCCACCCCCACCACCATTGAGGCGGAAGCTAGACCAACAAGGGTCTTTCAAAGCAACCGGGTAACAAACCATTGAGCCCAAAAAAGTCCTGGAGGAATCAATCGCCAATCTTGGTTCAGCTAAAACCCCAACCACTGATACTTGGCCATTGGTCATTGTAGCAATCCAATTTTACGAACGCATGTCAGTGCCTCACACAGTTATGGAACCAAATGCTGTTACTTCCTTTGGGAATTCTTCCATTCCCACCACCGTTGCTACCACAGGAGAAGCATCTCCTAACTTGTCATCGTCGGTCTGGGCCACCATGGTCTCGGCTACAACGACATTGCATAGTGGACCGACCCCATCCATCGCAACAGCCACAAATCCCTTCACACCTAGTGTGACAAGCTCTCTGTTTTCATACGATATGCCTAGTTGAGGTACAAGTCCTGCACTCACTCACTCCACTTTATAGACTTTGAGTCTGGGGGCAGGGAGCTCTAACGCTCCTCTGCAAGGTCAACATAGGGGAAATCCTATCCCTTTTAATGCTTTTCCTTACACTGGAGGTCATATCTCTCCTTCGTCCCCTTTGCTTGGTGGTCTGCATCAGCAGTCCGTCGGGCACCCTGTACACACGAGTTTATTTGGAGCCAGGAGTAAAGGAACACCTGCGCAAACTCTGTTGGTAGGTTCATCAGTGTTTGTTTGGAATGAGATGTTTGATAACAACACTTTCGCATCCACTGCTTTCCCATCTAGAGGCAACCAATTTTTGGACAGTCTACTTCGGCGCAGGGTACTATTTCTGCGTCGGGGGCACATATATCGGGACCTTGGAACTCAGGACAAGGATCTGTTCCCTCCTTTGGAATGTCGTTCTGGGGTAATTCTTTCCATAGTCAATGGAACCCCGGACAGACTTCCATGCCTCTCCCAGCAAGACCAACATGGGGTAATCCTTCCCAAAGTCCGTCAAACACGATGAATGCCCAACATCCTATGTCCTTTATGGGGAATCAGTCAATGATGTCTCCATAGATGCAAAATCCTTACGCTGGTCAGGGTCATGGTTTCTACCAGAACCCGGGCCAGTAGCCAAACGTTTCCTGGCAACCTGGTGCTAGTCAAACTCCAGGACCCTTTTACCCAGGCTATCAGCAACAACCCAAACTACCATTCCTGGCAATGTTACACTTGATAGATTTGACACGGTTGTTAAGTGATCCTATTTTTCATGATCCACATTGGCCTCCTATGCCAACGAAGTTTCCTTCAGACATTCCAAAGTTCGAAGCCAAAACTAATGAAGATCCAGGTGATCACGTGACTACTTTCCATCTTTGGTGTTCATCTAACTCATTGAAAGATGACTCCATCCAGTTGCAATTGTTTCAACGCACTCTTATCGGGACTGCCACAAAATGGTACATCGAGCTTGATCACTCAAGATACTCTTCTTTTGGGGAACTGGCGATGGCCTTCCTTAACCATTTCCAGTTACCTGTGAGAAATGACACTGGCACAAAGTTGCTTGCCAATTTCGAACAGACGACAACGGAGCATATCTCTGATCATATCCGAGAGTGGAGACACCGAAACAGTCTAATAAAAGTACTAGTCCCACCAACATTCCTGCTTGAATGGTTCCTTAAGTCTTTAGTCCCCCAATTGTCCAAAGACATCGCAACTTCTGGGGTTTTCTCCGAGGAATATGCCATCATGAGGGCTCAATAGTTTGAGCTCATCTATTCTCAGTCTGGTTTATTATACAACATCCTTTCGGATGCACCACGATCGATACTGGATAAAACTAGACAAAGAGTTGGACCACATGCTGATGGTATTGTTGGTTCAGCACAAACTAAGCCCACTGAGCAATTGACTAAAAAATTGCAACAGTTATCTATACAACACTCAACGGCCGCCCAGACTACTACTTTGGCTTCTCCTCCTACTCAAACATCGGAAGTACACTCCGTACAGTCGACTAACCCCAAGGCCACCTAGCAACCTGAAGGGAAGAAGAAACAACGTAAGAAGGGTAAGGGGGAGAAAAAACCCACTGATAATGCTGGCGAGGGCACCATGGGAAAATGGAAGGTGAGGTATCCATGAAAATTATGCGCGGAAGACCACCCGACCCATATTTGTCCTCGACTTGCAGAGGCCCAAAAGTTTGTCACACAGCAACAACAAGCCATGTTGACTAATCCCTTTCAGCATGGGCAAAATTTAACTCAAGCCTCTACAAGTACCAAAGGGGGCAGCCAGGAAACCTTCCCTCCTCCGAACAATTCCTCTACCGCGAACGTATATATGGTTAGGGGTGATGCCTTAATAATGACTAGAGCGCATGACTATAGTAAACCAAGAACCTCTGAGAAGGGTAAAGAAGTAAAGATCCCACCTCTTACTCTATAGATCGAGAAGACGTTGGGTGAAATAATGACACACATCCCAAAAGGTGCATTTAAGAAAGCTTCTCACAACCCAAATGCGAGGGCTGCCCAGAATTACTCTGTGGTGGAAGATTTATCACAAACCCCTTGTGCGATGTCCGCTTTGGAGGTCCTCCAAAGATGCCCTGCTCAGAGAAAAGCCTCATTGACTGATTTAGGCTCTACTGAGACTTGTAACCTGGGTACCATCATGTTAGATACGACCGACTTAAAACCTCGTCTGCCTTACCACGTCGCGTTTCAGATAGTAGTGGCTCATCCCATGAAAATTTTTACACGGAATATATTTTGCACGGTGGTCGACGAGGGCGCTTCGACTTACGTTATGTCGTTATCATGTTGGAAGGCCATTGGTCATCCCACTTTGTCTCCATCACCTACTCTCCTCACTGCTTTCGACGTTCGTTCTTTCCAACCACATGGAATTTTTCTTTCTTTCCCCGTGCAGTTAGGAGGAAAGACCATGTGTGTTGAAGTATAGGTAGTCGATGCCCCCCTCGACTATAATCTCTTGTTAGATCAGAGTTGGAATTATGCTATGCAAGTTGTGGTTGCTATATTTTTCCAAGTCTTATTGTTTCCACATGAAGGCCGAATAGTGACCATCGATCAGTTGTCCTTCTCTAGACCTGACCCAGCTTTGGGGGCATCCACGGTTCCCATGATTGATAATCCTTAGCCCGGTGTCGTTAACGTAGGAGTTGGTTTGTGCCCATCCTTGATGGGTACCTTTGATTACCCACCTCCTCATAACGATGTCAAGTTTATATCTAATCACCACAAGGCTGAGATTTTTCACGTTTTGTCATTCAGCATGACTTACTTTGCAGATCCATGGATTCTTCCTTCCCCATCATCCACGATGGATGAGAGAGGGCACTCCGGCATGTCCATGCCCTTGTCAGCTGCTGAAGTAGCATACTCTTTAGTCCAACAAGCTTCAACTAACCCTAATTCGACTCCTGCACAAGAGTTGGATCCACTTCCAGAGCCTATTTGGGCTCAGGATTCTCTTGCTACCACCGATTTGTTAGACTTAGTCTTGCCTTCCAATGAAGCAGTAATTGAAGCAATGAATAGTTCGGACAAACCTTTGGATGATCTTCATCACAGATCATATTTCCTCCTAGAGTTACACCAAATCGAGGCAGGAGAATTCACTATCAACATGACAGGAGATCAGTCGTGTCCTATCAACCTCTTAGCTACACAGGAAATTTATGCTGAGGGAAATATGGTGACTATCGATGAAACCATACCTATAAACATCTCCCGCAACCCTGACATTGTGGAGAATGTCTTCATCGGGGTAGGTTTCTCCCCCGAAGAGATTCAAATTTACATGGATATTTTCAAAGAATTTTGCGACGTTTTTTCCTGGTCTTATGAGGAAATGCCAGGTATCGATCCAAAAATAGTTGAACATGAAATAACAACGTATCCTGATGCTAAGCCTGTTCAACAAAAAATTCATCCAGTTAATTCTAAGAAGGCAACAACCATTAAGACTGAGGTGGAGAAATTGCTCAAGGCAGGGTTCATTTACCCTATTCATTTGACTCAATGGGTGTCAAACCCCGTGCCGGTTGATAAAAAACAAGGCACGATTCGTGTCTGTACCGATTTCTGTGATTTGAACAAGACATGTCCAAAAGATAATTATCCAACCGCATTCATCGACCAGATCATTGATGAATGTGCCGATTGTGAAGCCTTTTCGTTCATGGATGGCTTTTCGGGCTATAATCAAATCCAAATCAAACCTGAGGACCAACACAAAATGACATTCACTTGTCCATGGGGTACATTCGCCTATTGTAAGATGCCTTTTGGCCTCAAGAATGCTGGAGCCACTTTCCAGCGGGCCATGTCTTTTTTGTTTCACGACCTCAAACATATAGTCGAGGCCTATCTAGATGATTTAGCATCACGCGCTCGCAAGCGAAAGGATCATCCTATGCACCTCAGACTAATCTTCAAACGTTGTCGCTACTTCAAGATTCGCTTGAATCCCAACAAGTGCAGCTTTTGTGTCACGTCAGGACATTTGTTAGGTTTCATCGTATCAACAATAGGGATCATGGTCGATCCTCTTAAGGTGGAGGCAATAATCCAGTTTCCCCCCCCACGCACAATATTACAACTTCAAAGTATTCAAGGCAAGGCGAACTTCTTACGACGCTTCATCGCCAACTATGCCGAAATCACCAAGGGCTTTATGCATTTACTTAAGAAATATGTTCCTTTTTTTGGGGACGAGGCCACTCAATGCTCTTTCGACGCATTAAAACACGCCCTCACAACCGCACCTCTGCTACGACCACCTAATTATAATAAGGATTTCTTATTATATTTGGCTACCGCAGAGTCAACCATAGGCATGGTTTTAGTTCAGGAAGATGATTCATTTTCAGAATACGTGATCTATTACCTGAGCCGAGGCCTTGTAGGACCGAAACTTAATTATTCCCATCTAGAAAAACTTGTGTTGGCAGCAGTTCATGCTGTTCAACGGTTCTGTCACTATGTTCTGTTTCGCAAGACCACCGTTGTTGCTCTCGTGAATCCATTCCAGTACATGTTGAAACGACGAGTTATCGGCAGAAAAATCAGTAGATGGATGGTCATCCTCCAAGAATTTGACTTAGACTTCATTTCAACAAAGTCCAAGAAGTCATTGGTTTTCGCAGAACTCATTTCGGAGCTTCCGGCTGAGTCAGGTGACATTGTGCTTGAGGAATCGCCTATCCGGGGGGATATGTTTTTGATTGAATCGTCAAACCCCTGGTATGGAGATATACTGATCTATCTCCATACTTTGAAGTGCCCCACCTCTGCTTCTCATGACGAGCATCGGCGGATACGCCATCAGGCTAAGAATTATCTCATACTCGATGATACGCTGTATCGGAGAGGTGTAGATTGCATTTTGCGTCGATGTCTCACTCATGAGGAGGCCATCATAGTGCTAAAAAATTGTCATACAGGAGCTTGTGGTGGTCACTTATCTGGGTTGGCAACAACCCAAAATATTTTACGAGCAGGTTACTTCTGGCCCACACTTATGAAATATTGTATTGAGTCGGTCAATAAGTGTCATCCGTGCCAAATCTTCTCTCGGAAGATGAGGGCACACCCAGCTCCTATGTTTCCTGTCATCACAGTTGGTCCCTTCACTAAGTGGGGGATTGATTACACTACATGCAACCCCCCATCAGCAAGGGGGCACCGCTATATCATCGTAGTTTTCGACTACTTCACTAAGTGGGTCGAAGCTATGCCAATGTTTAAAGATGATGGAGAGACTACAACTCTCTTCTTATTTAACTGGATTATAGCACGGTTCGGCGTCCCGAGAGAGATTGTCACTGATCATGGCAGTCACTTTCAGAACCAAATGATGTCCGAGTTAACGTCAAATCTTGGGTTATGGCAAGAACATTCATCACCTTACTACCCCCAAGCCAATGGTGGTGCAGAGTTCGCAACCCTCATGGTTCGACCCACTTTCACTAGGACCTTCTTTCATACAGGCCCGAAGAGTTAAGAACTCTTCCAACTCCTCTCGAGAGTTCTCTTTACCCACAGTCACTCCTCGATGATCTCCCCTTTCACGTATTGGGAAATCGGAACTTGCGTGTTTGCGAGTTCGACACTCACGATATCGGACCTTCAATTTCCTGAGCCAAGCTCCGATGGTCAAAGGTCAACGTCTCCGCTCGTCGGGGATTTCCCTATCAGGAAATTGCTATCCGCGATGTCAATTCTCTGTATTTTCAAACCCTGAGTACCGAGGTACCGATTCTCCGACGTGAAGCCACCTGGACTCCACTTGCTTTCGAGGTCCCACACTGCCACGTCACCTCGGGAGTTCATGGACTTCAATTCCTTTACACCCAAAAGTCCCGAACGCCGAACCCCGACCTTCCGGGATCCGATGCCACATGTCCTCAAAATGATCGACGGCCCCGATCGATTCGGGAAATCGCTACTCGCGATTTCTATGAGCGCGAAACCTTTGCCTCGTCAAACGCTGAACTCTGAACCCCGATGGGCTTTGACCCTTCCTGTGCCTACGGCTTAATGTCCCCGCAACTTCTCCACGATCTAACAGTCAGCGGGATTTCGTGACTCTCCTCTGCGATCCCTGGTCATTGATCCTTTGCATTGGAGACTTCCTTGCTCCAAAGCTCGCCCTGTTCAAGCCTTCACACAAATTTGTTCCCACAGCAACGGTAAGGAACTATCTCTCCTGAACTTTGTAACTCTGACTCCTTCAGAGACCTTTACGCATGTTTCCTATGCTTTGACTTTTCAATGACTCTCTAAGTGTTGAATTCTTCCAGGTCCTGTGCACTCACAGCCACAGTAATCCCTGTATTCCAGTGCTCAGACTATCTGCTGAGACTCCACTCTTGGCCTGCGCTTATCCTGCACAGATCAAATAACCCAATTCAACTTCTGGGCAAGTGAGAATGAGAGCTTAACTATTGAGCCTCATCAATGCACTCTATGCGGATGAATTCGACTGCACTCTATGCAGGAATCTCCTGGCTCAAACAGAGAAACAATTGAAACTCATTCTCTTCTCTTTCACAGATTTCGAATCTACCATGAAATCACATACACAGCATATAAAACAAAGGCATAACAAGAAGCAAATATGCAACAGCATAATATCAACAACACACAGAGAATAATCACAGCCATGAAATTGAATCAAAGTTTTCCTATTAATTCAATATCTGTACATGGGTGTTCTCCACAAATTCTCTTCTCTGCTCTTCCCTTGCTCCTGTTCTCTATATTTCTATATGCTTGATAATAATACAATGATACAAAGGAGGGTGCCTATATTCTGTTTTCCCTCTCGAATTCTACAACTATCAAATCTATAATAAATTCCTATCTAACAGCATTAAAACTAATAAATACCTTCCTGTCTATAATACAATACAAGTGCGCTTCATGACATTAACCCATTAATGCTTGGCGCAACAAATATCAAGGTAGATTTCAAAAAGAAGTTTGTTGGCTTGTCCAGCTGTCTTTTCCTACTCCACTCACTGACTCGCTTGATGAGTGAGCGATGCTCCTGCATCATACTCCTCGGCTCAAAATATTTCATGGGCTCCTGGCCATGAGCTCCTGCACAGTTTGCCCATGCTTTTGTATAACTGCCTCTGTTTCCCAGCTGGCATCCTCCACTGGGTGATTTTTCCATTTCACCAGGTATTCAAAATACTGCTTCCTCCTGGTTTTCTTTCATGCTCGCTTATCCAATATGCACTCCATCTAAGGATTCTGTGCAACTGGCAATTGTTTCTACCACTGGACCACTAGTTCCTCAGTTCCAGTGTCTTCTTCTCTAGCCCTGTATAGGTATAAATCTGAAATATTGAAAATCGGAGATATCCCGATGCCCTCTGGCAACTCAAGCTCATATGCATTCTCCTCGAATTTCTTCAAGACTTTGCATGGCCCAATCTTTTTCATATTGAGCTTTTTATACGTTCCCCTTGGGAATCTTTCCTTCCTTAAGTGTGCCAGAACCATGTCCCCAAATTCAAACTGAAGTTGTCTCTTCCTCTGATCGGCTCTGCGCTTATACTCCTGGTTGGACTGCTGTAGTCGCTGCTTCACCTGTGTGTGAAGTTCCTCCATCGCCTCAGCGAATTCTTCAGCAAGAGCGCTGCTAGTTTCAGCCTGTCCTGACTCCCTGAGCTCAAAAAATCCTCTTGGCTGTGTCCCATACAAAATCTAAAACGGACTCTTACCTGTACTCCGATTCACCGAATCATTGTACACAAACTCTGCCTGTGGAAAAATTTGATCCCAACTGCTATGGTGCTCTGTCAACAAGCTTCTCAGTAAATCCCCCAAGATTCTATTGACCACCTTGGTCTACCCATCTGTCCGTGGATGATAAGCTGAGCTAAATGCCAAATTAGTTCCCATCTTCTTCCATAGTTTCCTCCAGAAACGACCTATGAATTTTGTATCCCAATCCGAGACTATGCTCCTTGGCAATCCATGCAATCGGACAATCTCTTTGAAAAACAAGTTTGTGATGTGGGTTGCATTGCTGGTTTTGTGACACGGTATGAAATGTGCCATCTTCGAAAACTTGTCTACCACCACAAAGATGGAATCAACCCCTCTCTGGGTCCTTGGAATTCCTAGCACAAAATCCATGCTAATTGCCTCCCATGGTCTCTCGGGTATGGGCAATGGCTAATAGAACCCTGTGTTCTTCTTTCGGCCCTTCGCGTATTGACATATCCGACACCTGTCAACAAACTTCTTTACATCTGCTCACATGCCCGGCCAATAACATGATTCGCTCAGCTTGGCGAATGTTTTATCATGTCCAAAGTGGCCTGCTAATCCTCCGCTGTGTTTTTCTCTCACCAAATTCTCCCTCATGGAGCAATCTAGAATGCACAACTGATTGCCTCTGAATAGAAATCCTTCCTGGATCATATATTCCAGCCACGGACTCTGATCCCTGAGAACTGGATTCTCGGTTGCCTCGTATGCTTCTGCAAAATCTGTATCACCTGCATACATATCTTTTAAATTTTCAAAACCCAAGGTTTTGACTCTGAACTCCTGCAGCAACAAGCATTTCCTGCTCAAGGCATCAACCACCATGTTAGCAGTTCCTGAAATGTGCTTGATCACAAATGTAAAATTCTGCATGTACTCTACCCATTTTGCATGCTTCTGGTTCAACTTCTCTTGTTGACTCATGAACTGCAATGTGTGATTATCACTGTACAAAATGAATTATTTGGGTATCAAGTAATGCCTCCACTTCTTCAATGCCTGTATGATGGCATAGAACTCTTTGTCATATGTGGAGTATTTCAGCTTTGCATCATCCAACTTCTCACTGTAATATGTAACAGGTTTGTCATCCTGACTCAAGACCCATCCAACAACATACCCATTGGCGTCACATTTCACTTGAAATGTCTTTTGAAAGTCAGGCAACACCAACACTGGTTTCTCTGTGATCTTTCGCTTCAACAGATTGAAGCTCCTTTCAGCCTCTGCTGTCCAATGAAAAACTTTATGCCGCTTCTTCACGGTGTCCATCATCGCTGCGCTAATTCCACTAAAATTCCAAATGAATTTCCTGTAGAAACTAGCCAAACCAAGAAAACTCCTTACCTCAAAAACATTCCTCGGCGATGGCCAATTCCTGATTACTTCTACCTTTTCAGGATCCATTTTCAATTCATTCGCCGAGATTACAAAACCCAAATAAATGAGTTCTGTCTGCATGAAGGAACACTTCTTCATATTGATCAGCAGCTTCTCCTGCTATAGTCTTCTCATCACTATGGCGAAATGCTTCAAGTGTTCAGCCTTGGTCTTGCTGAAAATCAATATGTCGTCCAAGTATACGACCACAAATTTGCCGATGAATTCCTGCAGGACTTCATTCATCAGCCTCATGAATGTGCTTGGTGCGTTTGTCAAACCAAATAGCATGACCAGCCATTCGTACAAACCCTCATTTGTCTTGAATGTTGTTTTCCATTCATCTCCCTCTCTCATTCGAATCTGATGATATCCGCTCTTCAAATCAGTCTTTGAAAAATAGTTTGCCCCACTTAGGAAATCCATCAGATCATCCATCCTCGGTAGTGGAAATCTGTATCTGATTGTGATTTTATTTATCACTCTGGAGTCTGTACACATCCTCCAGCCTCCATCCTTCTTCAGACTTAGTACTGTCGAAATAGCACATGGACTCAGGCTCTCTCCGACCAATCCTTTATCCAACAGATCCTGTACCTGCCTTTTGACTTCCTCATTTTCTTGTGGTGTCAACCTATATGCTGCCTTGTTTGGAAAACTTGCACCAGGTATGAGGTCAATATGGTGACTCACACTCCTCATCGGTGGTAACGAACGAGGTAGTTCGTCCATGATGATATCAGCGAACTCTCCCAGCAGTTCTTGAATCTCCTCTGGTAAGTGGTCCACTCTTGTGCTTGTCAGGACAATTCTCGGATTCTTGACAACAAAGAATTGTGGATCTTTGTCCTTCTCCATCTCTGTGAGAAGCTCCTTCCCACTCATAAGAAGTATTGTGTTGGTTACTTCCGGCTTCACTTCTTTATCTTTTATCGGAAGCAATGTGTGTGCTTTCCCATCCTTCTCCAGGGTGTATGTATTCATCCTCCCATCATGAACTACATTTCTGTCATACTGCCATGGTCTTCCCAATAATACATGACAGAAATCCATGGGAATAACATCACACTGAATTTTATCCTTATATTCACCCATTTTAAATTCAACCAAGCATTGTTTCGTAACACATACCTGGTGTCCTTTCTGCAGCCATGACACTTTGTATGGACTCGGGTGATCTTTTGTCTCCAGCTCCAGCTTTTCCACCATCTCAGTCGAAACAAGATTATCGGTTCTTCCGTTGTCCACTATGACCTTGCATTTCCAGCCCTTAGTCTTGCAAGTCGTCCTGAACAGTCTACATCTCTGAGCTGTGTCCTCCACCTCTTTCTCAGGTTTTAACAAAATTTTATGCACCGTCAGTGACTTCCCACTTTCGGTGTCTTCATCCTCAGCATCACGCCTCTGCGCCTCTGTGATGTGAGCTTCTCCTATGTCCATCTTCTGGTCTGGACAATCAACGGCTTTATGTCCATCCTTTCCACATGTAAAACATGTGATAACTCCTCCTCAGCCTCTTCCTCTACCTCGAGTACGAGGAATTGTGTTTACGTCAGTGTAACCTCCACCCTACTCTGTATGCTGCCTCCTCAGCTCAGCATATTGCTACCTCTGTTCAGTTTGTGGCTACCTCTGCTGTGAGGTTCCACCTCTCTCATCCTTACCCTGAGGTCTCTTGGAATCCTCCTTGGGCTTCTGAATTCTTTCCTGGGCAACCGCTTTGCCTATGGGTTGGCTCCTGCCTCGCCCTTGCTGTCCCTGCTTGCGCCTCAGCTTCTCTTCGGCTTTTAGGGCCATCTGGTATGCATCCTCAACTGTGCGGATGGTAACCATGCTCAATTCATCCTGAATGTCATACCTCAACCCATTCAGGTATCTCGCCACCTTTTCATCATCGCTCTCCTGATGACCAGCTCGAATGTTGAGCCTATAGAATTCCTCGGTGTATTCCTTCACCGTCATCAACTTCTGTCTCAAGTTCTGCATTCGCCTGAACAGAGTGATTTGATAATCTCTGGGGATGAATTTCGCTTTCATCTTAACAATCATCCTATCCCAGCTCTTAATCTTTTGTTTGCCTTTGCAGCACCTATCAGCCTGCAACTCATCCCACCATAAGGCTGCATGTCCTTTCAACTTGGTAACTGCATGCCTTACCCTCTTGTCCTCTTCGATGTCTTCGTAATCAAAGTAGGTGTCGAGTGCTCGGATCCAATCCAACAACTCTTCTGCATTTAGACTTCCCTCATAGATGGGAATTTCCATCTTGGTCTTTCAGCTCATTCTAGAAATGGCTCTGATCAACCTCTCTGTTGAGGCATCCTCTGTTGAGACCTCCTCTACATCGTGTCCAGCTTCCTCTTCCACCTTAGAATCACTGAACTCCCCAGCGCCAGCTCCGTGCCTTTGGGTGGTCTCCATCTCTTCGAGTCTTGCCCTCAGATCTCATATCTGACGTTCCATCTTTGGATTCCCTGTCGGCCTATCCCTTCTCCGGGCATCCCTGTCCTCACGATCAGGCGACTACCTTTCTCTTCTGGGCAACATGATGTCTTCTCTTCTTCCTTGCTATAGAAAGAAAGAGTATTCCCACTCAGATACCACTTGGTGCAAAGTCCGAAACCCTCACGGTCTGACCCACTTTCACCAGGACCTTCTTTCACACATGCCCGAAGAGTTAAGAACTCTTCCAACTCCTCTCGGGAGTTATCTTTACCCACAGTCACTCCTTAGTGATCTCCCATTTCGCGTATTGGGAAATCGGAACTCGCGTGTTCGTGAGTTTGACACTCACGATATTGGACCTTCAATTTCCCGAGACGAGCTCCGATGGTCAATGGTCAGCATCTCCTCTTGTCGGGGATTTCCCTATCGGGAAATCGCTATCCGCGATGTCAATGCTCTGTATTTTCAAACCCCGAGTACCGAGGTACCGATTCTCCGATGTGAAGCCACCTGGACTCCACTCGCTTCCGGGGTCCCACGCTGCCACGTCACCTCGGGACTTCACGGACTTCAATTCCTTTACACCCAAAAGTCACGAACGTCGAACCCCGACCTTCCGGGATCCGATGCCACGTGTCCTCGAAATGATCGACGGCCCCGATCGATTCGGGAAATCGCTACTCGCGATTTCTACGAGCGTGAAATCTTTGCCTCGTCAAAGTCCAAACTCCAAACCCCGATAGGCTTTGAACCTTCCTGTGCCTACGGGTTAATGTCCCCACAACTTCTCCACAATCTAATGGTCAGCGGGATTTCGTGACTCTCCTCTGCGATCCCTAGTCATTGATCCTTTGCATTGGAGACTTCCTCGCTCCAAAGCTTGCCCTGTTCAAGCCTTCACAAAAATTTGTTCCCACAGCAAAGGTAAGGAAATATCTCTCCTGAACTTTGTAACTCTGACTCCTTCAGAGACCTTTATGCCTGCTTCCTGTGCTTCGACTTTTCAACGACTCTCTAAGTGTTGAATTCTTCTAGGTCCCGTGCACTCACAGCCACAGTAATCCCTGTATTCCAGTGCTCAGACTATCTATTGAGACTCCGCTCTTGGCCTGCGCTTATCCTGCATGGCTCAAATAACCCAATTCAACTTCTGGGCAAGCGAGAATGAGAGCTTAACTGTTGAGCCTCATCAACGGTGAGATCGGAAGAGCG
>CBVK0100221739.1:0-15692 GCA_900067695.1 Picea abies | reverse complement strand
GATTCATTTTGGGGGCTCAATAATGCCTTTGGATATCACTGAGAATCTCAATCTCGAAAAACCTTCATTTGGACCCTTAAAATGGCCTCGAAAGTTAAAACCTGCTAAAAATAGTAAATTGCCAAAATTGTCAGAAAGTTGTTTTGAGCCAGTTGGAAACGGTGGGTGGCCATCGATATCCACCTAGATCAATAATACCTCCTTAGGAAGCAATGGTCTCCATTGCGTTGAGTTCCCAGGGGAGAGGGAAAAGCATTTGTTGGATCTGCATCTTGGTGTGATGGTTGTATTGTTGGAGACGTCACGCTGCTTAGTTTGTGGAAGTTTGTCATGAACCTGTTGAAGATGAGGTTCTTCAAAAAGTTGAGATACATGAGAGGAATTTGTGCAGAAGGAATCTTTGTGCTTTTCTACAACCTTTTCGACCTACTTCTGTTGGATAGAAGGTGCTTGGGGTGAGGCCGTAGTGGTTGCAGTGTCCTTATGTTCCCCTTTTGAATATCTTGTGAAGAAGTTGAATTTTGTAGTATGAGATACTACCTTGCGACACTTTTTAGGTGGAACACTAGTTGGAACTACCTCTGGTATTCTGTAGAGATGACCCCCCAAAGTAACAATGACACTACGGGGTCAAGACTCATAAACAACATGGTGTCTCCACATATATGGTTGGCCCAAGAGAACATCACAGACATCCAGTGGGGAAACATCACATAATACCTCATCCTTGAAGGGTTGGATGTCGTATGAAAATCGACACTATTGGATGACACAGAGATCTCATCCTTGCTGAAGCCACCCGATGTTGTATGGTTGCGGGTGTGGTGTTGTCAACAATCCCAACTATTTGATGACCTCTGCTAAGATGAGGTTTTTATGGCTTCTGATATCAACAATAAAATGCAGCGGGTTCCCCTTCACCCACATCAATGAATGAAAAAGGTGCTCCCCCTCTTCAGAATCTGTTGGTTCTTCTGGTTGAATTGCTACAGTCACGACAATAGCAGTGGGGTCTGTGTCGATGATCTGTCTTTTCCCATTATTTTCAGAACTAGATTCTGAATCAGGGTTCGGCTCCTTGTCTTTAATCTCAGACACCAATGATTGTTTTGAGTGACATTCATCGGTGTTTTGCAAGGGGATTTTGTGGAAATCGCACCATTTTCCGGTGTCCTTCTTTGTCTTCCTGTGACCCTTATTTTCCCGTGGCTTGGACTGGTTTTCGGGAGACTATTTCTTACGGTTGTCTTTGTAATACTTTGGTTGTTGTGGATTTGCAGACCTAAACTCCCGTTTGTTCTGGTGCTTAAATTTCTGCTCGATTTTAACAGCATATCGATAAGCAGCACCGAGTGATGAGATGTCCAGAAAATCCATTTCAGTTTGGATGTATCTATGTAGAACCCCATGACATTTCAGAACCAAATGTCGCTCGGAGTCTTTGATACCCAACTTGGTGTGCAAGGTATGGAAGGTATTGGTGAACTCCAGAAATTCTTGGCCCCTCTCTTGCTACAGTGTGGTCCATGTCATGTACTGGTCTTTGTAGTTGATAACAGGGTAATACTATTCCTTTACCGCATCCACAAAAAAATCCCAAGTGGGATCGGCCCCATATATTCTAGACTCCTTTGTGGAACTTTGCTCCCAGTAAGTTTCCTAAAATTGTTTGACATGAGGGAGAGATTTAAGGAGTGTGAAGGTGATCTTTCTTTGTCGGAGAAATTGTGAATATAGAAATAACCTTCTAGCAGATTTAACCATTTTTCTAGGGCTTCTGCATCTATCTGTCCTTCAAATACAGGAATATCAAAATTAACTTGTACCTTGAAAGGTGAGGTTCCTCCAAAGTGGTTGCTTGATGAATATGTTCCCGATGCTATCGACATGCATTGAAGGATGTGGGAAAAATTCTCCATCATTTCATCCCTTTGTCGCGTGAGAGCTTGCTCAAGAAACAGATTGATAGGATCATCTTCTCTGTCGTTTTTATTTTCTTCCGCCATTGAGGGTTTCTTGGGTGTGCGAGAATGATTGTCTTCAAGAGAGACAAGATAGAGACCCAAATTTCTATACTCGAACCTCATCGGGGACATGCACTGAAAAAATGATCAAGAGCAGCCTGCTTTGATACCATTGATCCAGATTATTTTCGGCACGAAATGAGATTGGAGATATAATAAAGAAATGCACAGAGATATCACAGATATTCAATAATATAATAGAAATGTATCAGAGATGCAACCATAAACATAGATATATAGTAATACATGATTTCTATTAATAAAATAAATGTACTGAGACTATAAAAATACAGAGTGAAAGACTCGTTGGAATGGTAGCAACTTATCTCTGAGAAGAGATGTGACAACTACTCACATTCGCAAAAAGATGACTACAATGAGGCTCTAGAGGCATTTTTACAATAAACAGGAATGGTAAAAGTCCTAGACATCCAAAAACCTAACCCTAGGAGATGAAGTGCCAAAAGTCATGTGGGCCATGTTTGGGTAAGTTAGTACATCAACTTCTCGGGGTCGTAACTTTTGCATACGATCTCTGTTTTAGGCGTACGATAGCTCGTTGGAAAGGTATCGTCAAGGATATTAATTGTGTGGGATCAATCATGACTTAAGCTATTATTGAGAACCTATATCTCTAAAAACCTTCATTGGGACCCTCAAAATGGCCCTGGAAGTTAAAACCTGCTAAAACTAGTAAATTGCCAAAATTGTCAGAAAGTTGTTTTGAGCCAGTTGGAAAAGGTGGGTGGCCACTGATATCCACCTGGATCAATCCTCTCTCCTTAGGAACAATGGTCTCCATTGAGTTGAGTTCTCGGGGGAGAGGGAAAAGCATTTGTTGGATCTGCATCTTGGTGAGATGGTTGTATTGTTGGAGACGTCGCACTGCTTAGTTTGTGGAAGTTTTTCATGAAGCTGTTGAAGTTGAGGTTGTTCAACAAGTTGAGATACATGAGAGGACGTTGTGTAGAAGGAATCTTTTCACTTTGCTACAACCTTGTCGACTTGCTTCTATTGGATAGAAGGTGCTTGGGGTGAGGCTGTAGTGGTTGCAGTGTCCTTATGTTCCCCTTTTGAACAGCTTGTGAGGAAGTTGAATTTTGCAGTATGAGCTACTACCTTGCAAAACTTTTTAGGTGGAACACTATTTGGAACTACCTCTGGTATTCTGTAGAGATGACCCCCCAAAGTAACAATGACACTACTGGGTTGAGACTCACAAACATCATGGTGTTTCCACATATATGGTTGGCCCAAGAGAACATCAGAGACATCCAGTGGGGAAAAATCACATAATACCTCATCCTTGAAGGGTTGGATGTTGTATGAAAATCAACACTATTGGCTGACATGGAGATATCGTCCTTGCCGAAGCCATCCGATGTTGTATGGTTGTGGGTGTGGTGTTGTCGACAATCCCAACTGTTTGATGAACTCTGCTGAGATGAGGTTTTTATGGCTTCCGCTATCAACAATAAAATGCAGTGGGTTCCCCTTCACCCACATCTATGAATGAAAAAGGCGCTCCCCCTCTTCAGGATCTGTTGGTTCTTCTGTTTGAATTGTTGCAGTCGCGACAATAGCAGTGGGGTCCACGTCGATGATTTGTCTTTTCCCATTATTTTCAGAATCAGATTCTGAATCAGGGTTCGGCTCCTTGTCTTTGATCTCAGCCACCAATGACTGTTTTGAGTGACATTCATTGGTGTTGTGCCAGGGGATTTTCTAGAAATCGCACCATTTTCCGGTGTCTTTCTTTGTCTTTCCATGACCCTTATTTTCCCGTGGCTTGGACTAGTTTTCGGGAGACTGTTTGTTAGGGTTTTCTTTGTCATACTTTGGTTGTTGCGGATTTGCAGACCCGAACTCCCGTTTGTTCTGGTGCTTAAATTTTTTCTCGATTTTAACAGCATATCGGTAAGCAGCACCGAGTGATGAGATGTTGAGAAAATCCATTTCAGTTTGGATGTATCTGTGTACAGCCCCACGATATTTTAGAACCAAATTTCCCTCAGAGTATTTGATACCCAACTTGGTGTGCAAGGTATGGAAAGTCTGGTGAACTCCAAAACTACTTGGCCCCTCTCTTGTCGCAGTGTGGTCCATCTCATGTACTGGTCTTTGTAGTTTCCAACAGTGTAATACTGTTCCTTTACCGCATCCACAAAAAAATCCCAAGTGGGATCGACCCCATATATTCCAGACTCCTCTGTGGAAATTTTCTCCCAATAAGTTTCCCACTAATGTTTGACATGAGGGAGAGCTTTAAGGAGTGCGAAGGTGATATTTTCTTTGTCAGAGAAATTTTGAATAGAGAAATAACCTTCTAGCAGATTTAACCATAATTTTAGGGCTTCTGCATCTATTTGTCCTTCAAATATAGGAATATCTAAATTAAATTGTACTTCAAAAGGCGAGGTTCCTCCAAAGTGGTCACTTGAAGAAGATGTGCCTGATGCTATCGACAGGAATTGAAGGATGTGGGAAAAATTCTCCATCATTTCGTCCCTCTATTGCGTGAGAGCTTGCTCAAGCAACAGATTGATAGGATCGTCTGCTCTGTCGTTTTTCTTTTCTTCCACCATTGAGGGTTTCTTGGGTGTGCGAGAGAAATTGTCTTCAAGAGAGAAAAGATCGAGACCCAAATTTCTATACTCAAACCTCATCGGGGACATGCACTGAAAAAACAATCAAGAGCAACCTGCTCTGATACCACTGATCTGGATTATTTTCGGCACGAAATGAGATCGAAGATATAATAAAGAAATACACAAAGATATCGCAGATATTTAATAATATAATAGAAATGTATCAGATATGCAACCATAAAAATAGATATACAGTAATACACAATTTCTATTCATGAAAGAAATGTACAAAGACTATAAAAATATAGAGTGAAAGACTCGCTGGAATGGTGGTAGCTTATCTCTGAGAAGAGATGTGACAGCTACTCGCATTCGCAAAAATATGATTACAATGAGGCTCTAGAGGCCTTTTTACAATAAACAGGAATGGAAAAAGTCCTAGACATCCAAAAACCTAACCCTAGGAGATGAAGCGCCCATGTGGGCCCCGTTTGGGTAAGTTAGTACATCAACTTCCCGGGGTCGTAACTTTTGCATACGATCTCCATTTTAGGCGTTTGATAGCTCGTTGGAAAGGTATCGTCGAGGAGATTAATTTTGTGGGCTCAATCATGCCTTTAGATATCATTTAGAACCTTGATCTCAAAAAACCTTCATTTGGACCCTCAAAATGGCCCTAGAAGTTAAAACCTGCTAAAAATAGTAAATTGCCAAAATTGTCAGAAAGTTGTTTTGAGCCAGTTGGAAAAGGTGGGTGGCCACCGATATCCACCTGGATCAGTGATCCAAAAAACCCTAATAATTATTTAGTCTATGTCAGTGATTAGGAATTAGGAAATTGTATTTTATCTATTGATGATGATTTAGAAACTTGTACAGAGAATGAAAATGAAAAAATTAAAACTCCAGAAGAAAATGTAAATATTAGAGAAGGAATGTGGAAAATTTATTTTGATGGTGCCTCTTCTTGTGAAGGAGTAGGAGCTGGAGTATTATTAGTGGCATCAAATGATGACTATTAAATTCCATTTTATTATAGATTGTAGTTTGATATTTATTACACAAATAATGTATGTGAATATGAAGCTTTAATTTTAGGATTAGAAGCTACTAGAAATCTCAAAATTCAACACTTGATAGTCTATGGATATGTATAGCTTATTGTTAAATAGACCAGACAAGAATATCAATCCAAAAATCCTAGAATGAGATCCTACTGAAATTGTGCATGGGATTTAATTGAATTTTTTTCCTATCTTTTAACATTCATGCTATTCCTAGATTGCATAATCAACAAGTAGATTCACTGGCAAAAGATGCAAGTACTTTCATACCACCCACTATTCTCAAATTTAAATATCATATTGATATGAGACATAAATATTCAATACCTGATAATGTTCACTATTGGAAAATATTTGAAGATGATGAATAGATAAAGCAATTTCTTGAAATGGTGGATGAATTTTTCGAAATGCATATTGATCAAGAAAATCAAAATGAACCACCGTGGATTATGCAAGAAGGAGAAACCAAAGAGAATTTTAAAGACAAAATTGCAAATCATAAGATGATTTTGTTAAAAAAAAATCAAATTCCAAAAGGGCTCATTCCGATAGAAAGATTGTTTGATAAAAATGATATCCCTTTGAAATCTACTTTGCAGCCTCAACCGGAAGAATTTGAAGATTGTAATAATGGTTCTATTGAAAATCCAAAGATTGTAAAATTGTCTAAATATATTCCCACTTAACTAAAGAAACAATATGCAGAATTTCTAAAAGAATATAAGATTCCTTCTATTATAGAGCATAAGATTCCTTTAAAACCTAGTGTCAAGCCTTTCAAGAAAAATCTTAGATAGATCAATCCTATTCTCTTTCCTATAATAGAAAGGGAGGTTAATAAACTTCTGGATGCAAAAATAATTCTACCTCTTAGATATTCTAAATGGGTAGCCAATATGGTTCATGTTCGAAAGAAAAATGGGGAAATAAGATTATGTGTAGATTTTAGAAATCTCAATCGATCTTCGTTAAAAGATAATTACCCTCTTCCAAAAATGAATCATATTCTTGAAAGGGTAGTTGGGGAAATATAATTTCTATGATTGATGGATTTTCAAGGTATAATCAAATAGTTGTTCATGAACATGATAAAGAAAAAACAGTGTTTACTAATCCATGGGGAACGTTTATGTATGATAAAATTCCATTTGGTTTGATGAATGTAGGTGAAAATTTTCAAAGATCCATGGATATAGATTTTGTTGGTGAGAGAGAAACATTTGTTATTATTTATTTGGATGATCTAGTAGTTTTTTCTAATTCTAATGGATAACATTTGAAACATCTCAGACAAACATTTGATAAATGAAGAAAATTTGGTTTGTCTCTAAATCCCAATAAATATTTTTTCATGCAAGAAGGGAGGTTATTAGGTCATATTTTGTCAAATATGGAATTAAAGTTGATCTGAAAAGAGTTAAAGCTATTGATAAGATCAATATACCAAGGAACAAAAAAGGCATTCAATCATTTTTAGGAAAAATCAATTTCTTGAGAAGATTTATTCCAAATTTTGTTGAAATAATTAAACTGACCATAGATCTGTTGAAGAAGGATAACGAGGTGAAATGGAAAATGGAAGCTAAGGCATCATTTCAACGAGTGAAAAAAAACATAGGAGAAGCACCAGTGCTAGTAAGTATCGATTATTCAAAAGAATTTTTAATCTTTTATTTTGCATCTGAACACACAATTGCAACAGTACTTTTACAGAAAAATAATAAGTGATTTGAACAACCTATTTCCTTTTTTAGTAAAAGCCTCAGAGATGTAGAGTTGAAAAATAATATTTTAGAGAAACAATCTTATGTTATGGTTAAGGTACTTAAGGCTTTCAGGAGATATTTGTTACATTCCAAAGTGATAGCATATGTACCCAACACAGTCAAATACATCCTTATTTAGCCTGATAGTGATGGTAGAAGGGGTAAATGGTTGGTGAAAATTCAAGAATATGACCTAGAAATCAAACCAACCAAATTGGTAAAAGGACATGGTTTGGAAAAGTTGCTTGTTGAATCAAATCTTAGAGCTCTTGGAATAAATCACTTTGAGCCGAAAAATCCTCTTCTAGATATTGAAGAAATTGATGATCAAGTTCCAACAACTCAGATAAATGACAAATTATATTCTTCTTCTTCTTGATATAATAACATAATGTCATACCTTCTTACTTTTCAATGCTCTCCTAATATGACTTTTGCCAAGGAAAGAAATTTAAATTTATAGGAAATCAAATATTGCATTGTTGGTGCTATGCTATATTGGAAAGATCCTTTGGGTTTCTTATTAAGTTTCCTAGAAGAGTCGGAAAAAAAAGGTGTCATTGATGAATTTCACAAAGGAATATGTGGAGGACACCATGCTTGGAGAAAAACAACTTACAAAATCCTAAGGGCAGGCTATTATTGGCCAAAATTGTTCACTGGTGTCAATGCAATGGTTAGAGCTTGTAGACAATGCCAACTCTTTGCTGGAAAGAAAAACCTTTGTGACGTACCTTTAGTCCTTGTAAAAGTTGAAGCTCATTTACAAGAATGGGGCCTAGATTTCATCAGAGAGAATCACCCCCAATCTAGTGCCCAACACAAATGGATCTTAACAGCCATTGGTTATTTTTTCAAATGGGTAGAATTTATTCCAACTCAGAATGCTACAAAAGCAATGGTAATAAACTTCTTGGAAGAAAATATTTTATCAAGATTTGGTTGTCCAAGGAAAATAATCACAGAAAATGCACAAGCTTTTAAATATGTTGCTATGATAAAATTTGGTCTGAAATATAATATTATTTTGGGTCATTCTACAACTTATTATCCTCAAGGGAATGGATTAGCATAATCTTCTAATAAAATTTTAATGAGGATAATTAAAAAAATTTTGATAGAAAACAAGAAATCTTGGCATATACATTTAAAATATGTTCTATGGGAAAACAAAACCGGCACTAAGAAATCAATAGTTATGTCACCTTTTAAATTAATTTATGGCACAAATGTTATTCTACCTATTAATATTGCTCTTCCTGTGATGAAATTATGGCAGGATGCTAATGAAAAACCAAATGATTTGACGAGAAGGATCAATCAAATAATTGAGGTCCAACAGAATAGGGAAGAAGTTGACGAAAAGATTCAAAAGTATCAAGACAAAATGAAGGATATCTTGTTGGATTACTGAGAGGGGGGTTGAATCGGTAACGATAAATTATACCAATTATTAATCCTTTAAACCACAATGTATATTATTTTACTTATTCAACCATGTTCATTTGTTCATCATCAATATCTTACTATATCATAATAATTACCATTCATCAGTGCATAATAAACAATAACAAATACATCCACACAATGCACAGTACACCAATATTTACGTGGAAACCCAATGTGGGAGAAAACCACATGATTCTTCTCTTACATGTCAATAATTTCATTAAAGGAAGAACCAACTTCCAATTCTCCAACTACAACTGGAAGGAGACTTTGACCCCCTAGTTTCTCAAGCTACAACCCAAGGGAAGCTCCAACTTCCCAATTCTATGGCTACAACTAGAAGGAGGCTACAACCCCCTATGTTGTCCATCTACAACTGGAAGGTGGCTACAACCACCTATACTTTCCATGTCCAACCACCCTGAAATATAAGTAGAATGATGGAACCACTCTCACATTGTCAATGTGAGATATATTGTTGTAAATCTGCACCAATCTATGCCACTGACCTATAATCAACCTATTCCACTTTCATGTAACCAACCTGTACTTGTGCCTTGCCTATAAAAACAAAACTAAATACACCAACAAAATGTACCAATACTCTCCTCAATATAACAGATCTGATAACATAGTTATCATACCCAAAATCACAAGAATATCACTCAAACCATGTGCCAACAATGCACATCAACCATGTACATCAACACTATACAAAGATAACCAACAACATGTACCAATAATGTATCAACAACAAACCAAACTATGCCTCAAGAAGATGTATCAAGATCACCATGTACTTCAAGTATGTATCTTATCCATGTACCCAATCATATACCTCTACCATATATCAATAACATACACCAATATAACCAACAAGATACCTCTAGCAATGCATCACACTCTCCATAAATCAAATACCATAAATCCTCACATCAACCATGTGCCACAACTTCAGTGTTATACAACCTCTATCTGTACCAATAACTTCAACAACATACATCAACCAAAATCCCTCAAACATGAACCAATACTAAACTTCAGTAGATTTTCCTCAGATCAACTCTACAACAAGCCCTAACTTCCAAGAGGGCATCCAACAGATTTACAAGGAAAACCCTCAACCAGATTCATAGATTCAACACTACACATATGAAAACCATAGATTTTTCTTCTTGTAGCATTATGTTGCTATGAATCTGCTACAATGATTTTTCTACCACACTTTTTCTGCCACGGTTTTTCTGCTGCAATTTTTCTGCCACACTTTTTCTTCTACGATTTTTCTGCCGCGATTTTTTTGCTGCACTTTTTCTTCCATAGTTTTTCTACCACAATTTTTCTGCTACACTTTTTCTACCGCGATTTTCCTGCTGCACTTTTTCTGTCGTGATTTTTCTGCTGCACCTTTTCTGTCGTGATTTTTCTGCCACACTTTTTCTACTATGATTTTTTTTTCACACTTTTTTTCTATCAATAATACTTGCCCAAATAGCCTTTCACAAAATAGATATTTAATAGGTGCTAATGGGAGATCCTTTCTCTCTTATTTATGCTTCCATGTAGCTTCCTTAAGTGGTTACTTTCTAACAAACTTAACCTACTTTCCTTGTTTTAGGGCTAACCCGCTTCTAACCACTTAGCCACTTTTTCCACTTAACTTAACCACTTTCCACAAATAGTAAGTTCTCTACTCCTAGTTGCAACTAACTTTATTATTTAATTAATTTATTTCACAACCAGTTTGACTTATCCATAAATAGTAACTCACCACTTCTTGTTGCAACCACTTTATTATTTAAATAATTTCTTTTTGCAACCACTTTGACTATTTTATTATTTAAATAATTTATCTTTACTCACAACTTCTTGTTGCAAATAAATTTTCTATAATTAGTAAATTCATAACGTGTTTTCCCTTAACTAACTTCTTGTTGCAACCACTTTATTATTTAATTTATTTCTTGGTCAACCACTTTGACTATTCAATCTTCTCATCACAACTACTTTATCATAATTACCAAACTCACAACTTCTTGTTCCTAGTTACCATCAATTTAATAGATACTTTGCTTCCATGACCTTCATTGAATTATCCAAATTCGGAAACTTTGCATTCACTAGGAGTTTCAATTGTTGAATCCCTTCAACATTCTAATGTTCTGCTTCACAACTTGGAATGAGATAAGATGAGGGAGAATGATTCCTGGGAAAGGGGGATGATGCTATTGAATCGATAGAGTCTACAAGAACAAAAATCGGTGGTTGTTACCTTTTCAATTGTATTAACTGTCAATGATGGGAACTTAATCGCACTATATTCTGACTTGCAACTCTAATTATTGTTTCCATTTCCTCACGATGTCACAATTCCTGTGACTGGATCCACTGGTGAAGCTGATCATTTGAATTTCAGATCTCTTGGATTTCTTTTGTCTTCTCCTGAACTTATTCTTGAAGAGTATGAATTACACAATTGAAACACTCAAAGTCGTCACAGCTACAACCCATCTTTCGCCTTTCTAATGGATCCTTTGGAATAAGGTGATGAATAGGATTAATTCTTCTTAAAGATACAAAGTGAATATAGTAAATAATTCTCTTTTCTCTCCTTGCTATTTTTTTTAAGTATGTAAAACCTTTTCATAATGAATGTGAGAGATATTTCCCATGAATTGAAATATAGCTTCATTATCGAATGAGAAGACTGAAGAAGCGGCAAGGAGGAGATTCGTAACATTATTTTCATTAATCCTATAATCATTATTGGTATGAAATAAAAAGGATAATCATATGGAGAATGATGAAAGATAAAAATATTGTTGTGGGATGGATTGAAGTAGGAGTCCGGACTTGACAGAGAAAATCATGTGAAATATCATTTGTCTATCAGAACTTATGAGAGATTCTCCTCCATCTATCACCCCGAAATTTAGCATTACTAACCAATAAAGTTTTATTTCCTAATTAATCATAATAATATTTATAGAAATGATACACTTATCCAATACTAGAAAATTAAAGCATTTTATTTTAACAAGTCTGGCAAAGGTTTTACCCATTTCTTGATTCTAATTGAAAGGTATATCTAGGCTAATCCTAGTAAATTTAGATTTAATACTAGATTATAGATGATGAGTTTGCTTAAGGTTCATATTTTAAAAAATAAATTATTTCCTAATACAATTTTTCTATAGGTGAAGGTATACCTATAATTAAAAGAAAACTAAGCTCAGAGTATTATCAAAACTATAGACAAACCAATTTTACATTAGATAAAAAAGTAATGTCATCCCTTGTATCCTAGATACAATTGATTTCCCCCACATCAAAGTAATAACATTAAATAAGACAAATGGTGAAAGGAAATTCAAAAATTGATTGCCCCCATCTTGTCCAAATAGAGATGATGAAAGGAAATCATAGAAAGATTACCTTCATCTCTACTAAATGAAAGCTTGTTTTTGAAGTGGTGAAAGGAAATTAAATTTGGGAGATATAGATAACTTCATCGGGGTACTGAATAGACCTGTTGGAAGTGAAGCAATATCTATGATGTTTGTAAGGTTGTCTTACATATCTTATACATACTCTGTTATTTAGTTCTTTTTCAATGATACTTATGTCCTGATCCAATTAGGTTTCCTTAATGAAATACACATAATATCTTTATAACTTTGAGATAAAACAAAGTCAGTGAAAGTTTGATATTCTAGTTAAATTTATTTTGATTATCCTCGATAGTTCCTGACTAAATTTTAAGAAAGAAATCTCTTATTAGCCTGACTTGAAACTTATCATTAAGTGTGCTATAAATTTCTAGATATGTTTTTTTTTTTTAATTATATATAGGATTAAGTCTCTAAAAGAAATGAAAAGGGAATTTTAAGACACAACTAGACATCTCTAGAGAAAACTTCATTCTAGGGTTTAACAGTTGTGGTTTCAGTAGTGAACAACATAGTTACCAAAGGGGGAGGGAGTGGAACCCCCTCCTACAAGAAGGTAGTGGTGGATAGAGGGAAAGGCCCATGCGGCGTTGGTTTCAAGGAACCTATGACAGACACATCGGGACCAGGATCAGAAAAGAATCAAGATGGAAACCAAGAAAAAAATGATCACATGGGGAAGAGGCTAGAGAAACCCAGAACGGTACCCAAAAAATGGAGAACCCTAATGGGGCAGATGGGAGAAACTCATGTAAACCTAAAACAACATTGATCTCCAAAGTTATATTCGAATACCCCAAAATGCAACTCTTTTGGGATCAGATGAAGGTGCATGCAATAATCTGCAAGTTCATGGGCAAGTGGGGGGCATATTTTCACGCCTCAGTGGGGTTGTGCATGCGTCCATGGAAGGAAAACTTCTCCCCAGAGAAAGAAACATTTAAAAATGTCCCAGTCTGGTTAAGGGTTTACTCCTTACCTCTAGATGAATCTCTATCGTATACCTTCGAAGAAATAGGGAACAATCTTGGAAAATATGTCAAGACATTAGAAGCAACATTAAAAGGAAGATACACATCCTATGCAAGGATCTGCATAGAGATGGATGTCTCAGGGCTGCTCCCAAAAGCCATAAGCCTGGAGTTTAGGGATGAGGAATGCATACAAATCATAGACTACAAGTAGATCATGTTTCAATGCAGAATATGTCATGAACATGGACACCTACTAAGAGAATGTCCTCTCAATAAAAAACAAGAATCAAAAAACACCAAACTATAGTAGGATGAGGACACGTTTGTGAAGCCAAATCACAAAAGCAAAGGAAACAAAAGACAAGGTAAGGCCACAACAAGAAGCAACCCAGAAGCCAAGATTAGAACAAAAGGAAGAGGCAGGCCCAACCAAGGGGCAGAAGGAGGAAAGGAAAAGATGAAAGATAGGGAAACTAGTGAACAAGCAACTCATAAGAACACAAAAAATCCAAGTGACAAGGGAGAACAGGGAGGTAGCACAAGAACATACCATTTAGATTTGAGAAATTTTGGGTCGACCATCCCATCTTCAAGGAGAAAATCAACCAATGGTGGTAGGAGGAACTACCAGACCAAGGGACGAATATGTTCAAACTATACAAGAAACTCAAGAACATCAAACCAAAACTCAAGGAGTGGAACAAAGAAGTCTTTGGAAACATAAACCAGGGGAAACAAAGTATCGAGGATCGGATGAGGAAGCTCCAAGAAATTTTCATCGAAGAGGGATACACAAAGGATTGAAAAAAGGAAGAGATCCAAATGACCCATGAATGGGAAACAAGATGCAAGCAGGAAGAAACTATGTGGTGCCAAAATTCCATAATAAGGTGGCTAAAGAAAGGGGAGAGGAACACCAAGTTTTTTCATAGAACAATTATTGAAAGAAGATATCATAGAAAAATCTTGAAGATTAGGGATCAGGAAGGGATCGAAAGAGAATCCTACCAGAACATTGAAAATACATTGTTCAATCACTTCCATGGGATATCCAAAGAGCCCAACCAAGATAGATCTGAGGCCATACAAAGCATAACTTATCACATCCCCAAATTGGTCAGAGAGGATCAAAATGTCAACCTAAGAAAACCCATCGCAAAGGAATAAATTGACCAAGTGGTCCAGGAGATGCCCAATGGAAAGGCCCCAGGCCCAGATGGATTCACAGTGGAATTATTCAAAGCCTATTGGGATGTGGTTAAGTATGACATTTATGGGGTGGTGGAGGACTCCAGGCGCTCGAACTCCATCCCAAAAGATTTAAATGCCACAATGATCACTCTAATCCAAAAATAAAACGAAGCTAGGACCCCAGACCACTACAAGCCTATAGCTTTATGCAATGTAGTTTACAATATAATCTCCAAAGTCATAGCCAATAGACTAAAACCACTCCTTCCCACACTGATTTCACAGGAACAGGTGGGTTATGTGGAAGGAATACAAATCTTGGACAATATCATCCATGCCCATGAGATAATTCACATGATGAAAAGCCAAAGGAGAGCGGGGGTGATAATCCAACTTGACCTGGCGAAGGCCTATGACAAAATAAGTTGGAAATATATGGGCAAGATGCTGGAAGCTTTTGGTTTCGACCATCACTGGATCAACTGGATCGTCACTCTAGTCTCAATGACAAGTTTCTCGTTGTTAATAAATGGATCCCCAGCCAAACCTTTTTGTCCATCTAGAGGCATAAGGGGATCCGCTATCCCCATTCATGTTCATTATAATGATGGAAGGGATAAGTAGAAGCATAAAAAGCACAATTGCGGCTGGTGAAATAAAAGGCCTCAAATAGTTTGAAAATTGTCCAACCTCCACACACCAACAGTTCGCTGATGACACCCTGCTCCATGTCACACCCATGGTAAAGAAAGAGGAGGCTTATATAATAATCTTAAAAGACTTCGGGGAAGCCTTGGGGGTGAAAATCAGTCACTCCAAGTCCATGATATTTTTTTCAACACTAATCCAACAATTCAAAGAAACTTTGCCAACATTCTGGAGTTTGAACGTAAAATGCTCCCAACGAAATGCTTGGGAATCCCCTTGATAGACAGATCTTGAAAAAATGCTACATGGGAAGGAGTTATCAGCAAACTGCAAGACGGGGTAAAAAATTGGACATACAAATCTCTAAACCTGGACGAAAGTCTTATCCTCACCAAAACAGTTCTACAAGAAATTTCGGCGTTTAAGATGTCAGTGTTTCTAGCCCCCAAAGGAATACTACAAAAGATAAGAGTCATCCAAAGAGATTTCCTACAGTGAGGCACAAAAAAAAAAAAAAATGAGCCCCGGTGGCCTGG
>CBVK0100221728.1:0-15077 GCA_900067695.1 Picea abies | reverse complement strand
TCACTTCTAGCCATCCCATCCTGTAGTGTTGCTCCTCTCGATTCCAATGATTTATTACACTGAGAGGTTCCTCCAAGTAATGTGCCCAAAATGACCTCTTCAGTGAATTCAATTGACTTATAGCTCAAAATAGTCAAAATCATGGAAATCATCGGAATGCAACGAAACCGAAGCCAACCTGTGCGGAATGCCTCATAATGATGGAATATGATCATCAATGCAATTTGGACCCCACAATGCCTCTCAAATACCCCTGTACTCGCTCTAGCATCCATCTGGCTACTCTGGTCATCATAAATCTCTGTCCTGTGATGATGTCCCAAAGTGGGGACATTACAATAATCAAGTCATTTTTTCTCCGAGTCTTAGGAAAACTTGTGATGAAGTCCATAGAAATATTTTCCCATTTCCATTCAGGTACATATAGAGGTTGTAACAAACCTTCCAAATGTTTATGTTCAACCTTTTCATGTTGACAATCTAAACATTTAGACAAGTATTCAACTATTTCATTTTTTCATGTTAGGCCAATAAAACTGTTTTCTTAAAGTTGTTATTGTTGTTGAACGGGATAAATCAACTGAGAGGGGGGGAGGAGGGTGAATTAGTTGTAAAAAAATTCTTTCATTTTATAAGAAGATTACTTATTAATCAATAAATCATGCCTTTAACATTTAACTTATAGTGATACATTTAACCAATAAATATACAATCACATAAATGAAACAATGACACAATGATTTTTCATGAGGAAACCCAAAAGGGAAAACCTCTTCTTCTTATGAATGAAAGGCAAGCTCCAACGCCTCTTTACATTCTTATTTTATCTAAGCTACAACCCATATGAGGCAGCTACCTCTGTTTCTTCAACACCTACTAAATGGAAGTTACAACTCCCAGATGTACAAGCACCAACTTGTACATGAGACTTTTATAGTCTCCCTTTGCTCCTCCCTACCACCCTGAAATCCTTCTTTGTCACTAAGAACCTGCAAACGAAATCTTTATCTTCTCTGGCAAAGGATTCAACATTCAAGTCCTCTCTGTTTATATAATCATATCAGAATCCATTCTTCTCCCCTTGATCTCTGCTATATCCTCATCATTTCTTCTCATTGTCCCTGTATGATTTTATTTCAGTTTTATCTTCATTTACATGAATGAATTTTACCTTAGAGCTATGGCTGAACCATTAATTCCAAATGCACCAGCATTCATCTCACCCAATTTCACTTATTTCTACCCTATACATTCAGAGAATACACTCGAACCCTTAGGCTTCAAAGATTTAGTTACAATAACTGAATAACTACCTTACAGTGATTATTATTGGTCAAGGCATCAAGACGGACAATATCCACATGATCAGTTTAAACATTTAACCAGGACCATTCGATGAACATACATCTGTTTTAATTTTTCAGCGCAGAATAACCCTCGAGCACTTTGGCAAACCACTTGTGCTAACCCATATGTCCATTGGCCGTGACCATAGGCTAATCGAAATGCATTTTGCATTTCGCATTTCGGCAATTCGGTAATCATGTGTCAAAGATTCTTGACACTTCAAGTTACGAAACCTCGAAATAGATCTTAGCTTCATGATAGCTCCTCCCTCTCACATGACCATCGGTGGTAACCACTACCTATAGCAAAAAGGTATTTTGGCATTTCGCATTTCAGTGTTTTGGCATTTCTTGTGATGAAGTGTTTTAGTACTCCAAGTCAAGAACCTCGAAATTTTCGGCGTTTTGCATTTCATCATTTCTCATTTTGGAGTTTCGACATTTCTATGATGAAGTGTTTCGACACTCCAAGTCACGAACCTCGAAATTTTCAACATTTCGCATTTTGGCGTTTCGACATTTCGCATTTTGGGATTTCGGCATTTCTGTGATGAAGTGTTTCGACACTCCAAGTCACGAAGCCCGAAATGATCTGATGGCTTCACATTTGATCTGGTGGACATAGATCAAATGATTCTCGTTAACTTCTCGAGGACAGATCAACGGTCATATACAACTCTTATATTACTCCTCCAATGCTTAATCCAATGGATATGACTTAATCATTCATCAAGATGGATGGTTGTTGTGGTTTCGGTATTTCGACATTTGAGACTTCGTGATGTTGAAGTTTTTTCTTACCATGAAAAAATCCTAAAATAGAAACTCCCGGAATCATGTGACGTGTATCTCTTTCGGTATTTCGGCATTCGAGACTTCGTGATGTTGGATTTTTTTCTTACCATGCAAAAATTCTAAAATAGAAACTCCCAGAATCCCAAAATAGAAACTCTTGGAGTGACGATCTCTAAAATTCAAGCTGTGCCTGTGCAAACTGATCCATGGTGCCTGTGAAAACTGACCAACAAACTCCCCCTTTGGCATTTTAAAGTTTGACATTAATGGCAAAAACAAGTCCTGTGCAAACTGTGCAAGTTGCAATTCCTGCCAACAAACTCCCCCTTTGGCATTGATGGAAAACTTTAAATCTCTTCTCCCCCTTTTGACATATATGGAAAAGGAAACAACCATACTCCCCTTGATCAAATAAAACCACCTGCAAAGATGTATAATTTCAGTAGCAACTCCCCCTAGCAATAATGGTCAACCTGTGTAGTATGTTTTTATAATGAAGCCCTTGCAATCTTTGAGAATGAAATGAAATTACGGAGGGTAAATCCCCAACTGATCCCTGAGACTTTCAAATTGCATTTTAGGTAAAGATTTAGTAAATACATCTACAATCTGATCCTTTGTGCCAACATATTCCACTTTAATAACTTTAGACATAACCTTCTCTCTTAGAAAATGAAATTTAATGGGAATGTGCTTTGTTTTTTAATGCATAACATGATTTTTAGAAATACTAATTGCATTGGTATTATCACAGAAGATAGGTATAGGTTCATCATAATGAATATGTATATCTTATAGCATCTATTTCATCCATAGACCTTGAGTGCAACAAGTTGTAGCTGCAATGTATTCTTCTTCAGTAGTAGACAGAGACACTGCTGATTGTTTTTTACTTGACCAACTTACAAGACATCCTCCAAGAAAAAATGTTGCTTCACTAGTACTCTTCTTGTCATCAACACAACTTGCCCAATCAACATCAGTGAAATAATATAAATCAAGATAATTACCCGTAGGATACCATAAGCCATACACTGTTGTCCCCTTAAGATATCTAAAAATTCTTTTGACAACAAGTAGATGAGAAGCTTTTGGTGAAGCTTGAAACCTGCCAACTTGACAAACTGCATGCATAATATCAGGTCTTATAGCTATAGCATAAAGAAGACTACCAATCATAGATCTGTATACTATCTAATCAACATCTTTAGTATCATCAAACTTACTTAATTTACAACCAGTAACCATGGGAGTGCCAACTGGTTTAAAATCTTCCATCTGAAATTTCTTAAACATTTCATTGACATACTTGGTTTGAGAAATGGAAATACCTTTATCATATTGAGTAATTTGCAAGCCTAAGAAAAACTTCATTTCTCCTAGCATGGACATCTCAAACTCTTTATGCATACTTTCAAAAAAATGTTTATTGAGCCTATTATCATCACTACCAAAAATGATATCATCTACATATATCTCAACAATGATCAGGTTATCATTTTCTTATTTAATATATAGATTACTATCAGTGTTACCTTTCCTGAATCCTTGTTGCCTCAAGTAATTGTCAAGTCTGGAATACCAAGCCCTTGGTGCTTGCTTCAAGCCATACAATGTCTTTTTCAACTTGTAAACATATTGTTCTGCTTCTTGTACCTAAAAACCATCTGGTTGTTCCATATATACTTCTTCCTCTAAATCACCATTCAAAAATGTAGACTTTACATCCATTTGGTAAACTTTAATGTGTTTAGAACTGGCATAAGCTAGAATCAGTCTAATGGATTCCATTCTTGCAACAGGAGCAAAAGTTTCTCCAAAATCTATTCCTTCTACTTGTGCATACCCTTTACAAACCAATCTAGCCTTGTTTCTAGTTATTTTACTCGCTTCATCCATCTTATTTATGAAAACCCATTTAGCCCCTATGAAATTCTTATTCAAAGGTCTAGGAACCAATTCCCATGTCTTATTCTTTTCTATTTGACTAAGTTCTTCATTCATTGCTTTCATCTAGTACTCATCTTTAATTGCTTCTTCAATATTTTTGGGTTCAATCAGAGAAAGTAAAGATACATGTTCATGAGTTGAAGTGGATTCTTGCCTTCTACTTCTTGTTCCAACACCTGTATTTATGTCACCAATTATCTGTTCTTAAGTGTCATTGTTTTGTATTCTCTTGCTTGGAGTCTTTGATGGAATCATTCTTTTGGATGGAGTTGTGCCCTGTGTCAAAGTAGGAATTAATTGTTCATTGTTAGTAGCCTTAGTTTCTTCTGTTTCACTTACCTCATCATTCATTTTATGCTTGTCGTCTATCTCATATATTTGCTAATTCTTTTGTTTAGATTTAGACTTCAAAAATGAGGACTCATCAAATTTCACATCTATGGCTTCAACTATTTTGTTCAATCTGAAGTTGTAACATTTATAAGATTTCCTTGAATAGGAATACCCAACTAAAATGCCTTCATTTGTTATAGATTCCAACTTACCCAAATGCTTGTCAACTCTTTTGATATAACATTTACTGCCAAAAATTCTGAAATGTTTAACACTAGCTGGTCTACCTTTCCATAACTGATAGGGTGTCTTAAAATGATTGTTTCTTAGCAAGATTCTATTCAAAATGTGAACAACAGTATGAACATATTGAGGCCATAGTATATTACTTAGTTTAGATTCATTGAGCATAGTTCTAGCCATCTCCATAACAGTCCTATTTTTTCTTTCAACCACTCCATTTTGTTGAGGCATTTCAGTAATAAAAAAATGTCTTCTTATCCCATTTTCATCATAGTATCTGTTGAATTCTTTAGACACAAATTCCCCTCCATTATCTGATCTTAAACATTTAATTTTCATGTCACATTAATTTTCAGTTGACTCCTTGAAGGTTTGAAAATAGCTAAAAGTTTTAGATTTCTTTTTCAATAAAAACATCCATGTCATTCTAGTAAAGTCATCCACAAATAGTAGAAAGTATCTTTCTCTTTTTAACCCTGCTATTCTCATAGGTCCACAGACATCAACATGTACTATTTCCAATGGTTTATTTGTTGAATGTTCTTTCGTTTTGAATTTAACTCTAGTTTACTTACCATGTTGACATTGCTTGCAGATAGAACTTGAAAGATTCTTTATGACAGGTAAGTCTCTTATTGTTTCCTTTTTATTCAACTGAATCAGATTTTCAAAGTTAATGTGTCCAAGTCTTTTGTGCCACAACCAACTTTCATCTTCACTCCCAAGATAACGTTTTTCTTTTTCTCCATCTAGTATGTAAATGTTGCTTGAAGTTCTTGTGGTTGTTCCAACTAGTTTATTTGATTTTATATCCCTGATTTGACATCCTTTTGAATCGAAAATCATAAAGAGAACTTTATCATAGGTTTGAATTACACTCAATAAGTTATGATCCATTTCCTCAACCAATAAGACATTTTTAGCCATGATTTTCTTGTTGTATAGACATATAGTTCATTTTTCAACTATTCTAGCTGATTGATCATTTCCAAAGGTGATTGTACGTTCTTTTCCTTCATCTAGTTCAACAAAGAGTTTTTTTCTACCTGTCATGTGCTTTGAACATCCACTATCCACGACCCATTTTACTTTATGTTCTGCTTGTAGAGCTATAGTGCATTTTTCAATGTTCAAATTTTCACTTTTCTTTTTCCAAAATTTGGTTTTCAGATCTGTGTAAGTGGGTTCATTAAATTTCTGAAAACTCATAGGACAATTTCTTGACACATGCCCAAAGTTGTTACACTTGTAACATTCAGTCTCATATCTTAAGGTGTCAAATCTGTTGTAAGAGTAGTTCATATTGTTTTGACTAGTTTTACCATGTCCTCTTCTATATTCAAAATTAGACCTTTCTTGATTGTTATGTGCATTTATCTTTCTTAAAAAACTATTACAAAATGCAGCCTTGTGTCCATACTTATAACAACAGAAACAGTGGTCTTCAAACCTATTTTGATGTCTGCCATAACTTCTTCTATGCACTGTTGAACCTTGATTTTCTTCTTGCCTTTTCAATTCCATATTCTTGCTAGTAATTTTCTCTTGATTATCCTCTGTACCTTCTTTCTCAACACTTGAACTAGAACATCCATTAGTTACTGCAGACTTTTAGCCAATTCCAGTCTTATCATATGTTGATCTTTGACTACTAATAATTTGATCTAACACTTGAGAACTCTAATTCATGTTATTTTCTTGTACTTTCTTTCTTAATGAGACTACTTCAATTTTTAAACCTTCATTTTCCTTATCCTTTTCTGCAAGAATTTTAGTTAGAGCTTCTTCAGTCACTCTAGCCTCTTCTATTTTAAGTTTTAAGTCAACTACCATGATTTCAGTGCTATCAATCAAACCATTTGATTTTTGTAATTCAAATTCTAGATTCTCAATTTCTATTTTAAAATGTTTGCATTCCCTTCTCACTTTTCTTAATTCACTTAAAGCACTTATCGGTTCAGCTTCTAGATCAACTTCACCTTCTTATTATTCACCAGACTGATCATCCTTTTTTTCCATAGCCATAAAAAGTTGTACATCTGAACTGTCATCACTCTCACCAGATTCTAAAATATCACTATCATCTTTTATACATGGGCTTTTCTTTCTGTAAGTTTTTCTTTGAAAAAACTTCTTATGTCTATTCTTGAATTCCTTAGGTTTTCTATCACTGTCTTCTTCATTATCAGTATGCTTATTGTAAGGACACTTAGAAGAAAAATGTCCTATTCTACTACAACCAAATCATTTCAGAGGAAGTTTACCTTTATACTTCCCAGTACCTCTTTTTAGATTTTTAACAAAATTTGCTTCTTTCACATCACCTTCTGACTCCTTATGACTGTTTATTTCTTCTTCAACCTTTTTCTTATCTTTATTTGCTACTTTTAAAGTTGCTTATTTCTTGAAAAAATTCTCACCAGAGGTTCTCATCTCATATGTTGTTAGTATTCCATGTAATTCATCCATTTCTAAAGTATCAAGATCTGTTATTTCTTCTAATGCAGATATTTTTGAATCAAATCTTGCAAGAAGTGATCTAAGTACCTTTTGCACAATAATAAGATTATTAACTATTTCTCTTAGACCTCTCATGTTATTAACAACTTCATCAATATGAAGAAATTAGGTAGCTATATCTTCAGATTCTTTCATTTTCAGGCTTTCAAATTGACTTCTATATGATTGTAGCTTAGCACTCTTTACCTTAGTGTCTCCTTCATATACATTTTTCAATTTATCTCATATTTATTTTGCTGATGCACATTGCATAACTTTAACAAATTCTGACCCTACTAGACCTCCTAGTATTGCATACATAGCTTTGGAATTACTCTCATAGAGTCTCTTACCTATAGCATCTATTGGAATGGTTGTGGGGACTTTGTATTCATTTAGTACAACCTACCAGATATCTACTCCTTGAGTTTGTAAAAACAACTTCATCCTGATACTCCAAAAGGCATAATTATGACCATCAAACAAAGGCAATCCATGTTTTGTAAATTCTGACTTCTTATCCATTATGAATGATAAAAAAATTCCAGTGGTTAAACTGATATCTTGAAGTAACCTACTCTAATACAAATTGATGAACAGGATAAATCAACTAAGAGGGGGGCGGGGGGGTGCGGTGAATCAGTTGTATAAAATTTCTTTCATTTTATAAGAAGATTACTTATTAATCAATAAATCATGCCTTTAACATTTAACTTGCAATAATACATTTAACCAATCAATATACAATCGCATAAATGAAACAGTGACACAGGGATTTTTCATGAGGAAACCCAAAAGGGAAAAACCTCTTCTTCTTATGAATGAAAGGAAAGCTCCAACTCCTCTTTACATTCTTATTTTATCTGAGCTACAAACTAGATGAGGCTGCTACCTCTTTTTCTTCAGCACCTACTGAATGGAAGCTACAATTCCCAGATGTACAAGCACCAACTTGTACATGAGACTTTTACAGTCTCCCCTTGCTCCTCCCTACCACCCTGAAATCCTTCTCTGTCACTAAGAACCTGCAAACCAACTCTTTATCTTCTCTAGCAAAGGATTCAACATTCAAGTCCTCTATGTTTATATAATCATATCAGAATCCATTCTTCTCCCCTTGATCTCTTCTATATCTTCATTATTTCTTCTCACTGTCCCTGTATGATTTTATTTCAGTTTTATCTTCATTTATAGAAATGAATTTTACCTTAGAGCTGTGACTGAACCATTAATTCCAAATGCACCAACATTCATCTCACCCAATTTCACTTATTTCTACCCTGTACATTCAGAGCGTACACTCGAACCCTCAGGCTTCAAAGATTCAATTACAATAACTGAATAACTACCTTATAGTGATTATTATCAGTCAAGGCATCAAGATGAACAATATCCACATGATCAGTTTAAACATTCAACTAGCATTGTTCGATAAACATACATCTGTTTTAATTTTTCAGCATGAAAGAACCCCTGAGCGCTTTGGAAAACCACTTGTGCTAACCCATATTTGCATTGGTCGTCACCATACGTTAATCAAAATGCATTTCGCATTTCAGCAATTCAACAATACTGTGTCGAAGAGTCTTGACACGTCAAGTTACGAAACTCCGAAATAGAGCTTAGCATCATGCTAGCTCCTCCCTCTCACATGACCATTGGTGGTAACCACTGCCTACACCAAAAAGGTATTTCGGTGTTTTGGCATTTCTTGTGATGAAGTGTTTCAATACTCCAAGTCACGAACCCTGAAATTTTCGACGTTTCAACATTTCGCATTTTGGCGTTTCAACATTTCTGTGATGAAGTGTTTCGAGACTCCAAGTCATGAACCCCAAAATTTTCGATGTTTCAGCATTTTGCATTTCAGCGTTTCGGCATTTCTGTGATGAAGTGTTTCAACACTCCAAGTCATGAACCTCAAAATGATCTGACGGATTCACATTTGATTTGGTGGACATAGATCAAACGGTTCTTGTTAACCCCTCGAGGATAGATCAACGGTCATATACAACTCTTATATTACTTCTACAATTCTTAATCCAATGGATATGACTTAATCATTCATCGATATGGATGGTTGTCATGGTTTTGGTATTTCAACATTCAGGTCTTTGTGATGTTGAAGTTTTTTCTTACCGTGCAAAAATCCCAAAATAGAAACTCCCAGAATCCTGAAATAGAAACTCTCGGAATCATGGGACATGTGTCCCTTTCGGTATTTTGGCATTCGAGACTTCATGATGTTGGAGTTTTTTCTTACCATGCAAAAATCATGAAATAGAAACTCCCGGAGTGACGATATCCGAAATTCAAGTTGTGCTTGTGCAAACTGATCCATGATGCCTGTGAAAACTGACCAACAAACTCTCCCTTTAGCATTTTAAAGTTTGACATTAATGACAAAAACAAGTCCTGTGCAAATTGTGCAAGCTGCAATTCCTACCAACAATTGTTTTTTCATACTCTTGATGACCAGAATATGGCTTTTTGTGTAGTTCGTCAAGAATCACCATCTTCAATTCAATAGAGTTAGGTACGTATAACCCATCTTTAAGTCTTAACAATCCATTTTTATCTATACTGAGATCTGTTTTGTGCATATTTTATGCATTTCCTTGCAATTGTTCTACTGTTTTGATGTAATTTTCATCATTTTTGCTTGTAGATTTTATCCTATCATCTATATAATTTTCTACCTTGCTCGTAATTATTTCATAAATCCAATGATTCCTTCGACTTAGTGCATCTGCAAATTTATTTTCTTTACCCTTGATGTGTCATACTTTAAAATTGAACTCACTTAAAAAGGCCAACCATATCGCTTGTCTTGCATTGAGTTTTTGTTGAATGAATAGATGTTTTACACCATTGTTATCGGTTAGTAACATAAATTTTCTCCCCATTAAATAATGTTTCCACATTTCTAATGCATGGATCACTACTGCTAATTCTAGATCGTGAATTACATAGTTTTGTTCATGTTCTTTAAATTTGTGCGATTCATAACATATGATGTGTCCATATTGTGTTATCACACCTCCCAATCCATATTTACTTTCATCCACACAAATGGTAAATTCTTTATCTGGATCTGCTACCTTTAGGATAGGTGTTGTAGTTAATAGTCCCTTTAGTTCATCAAAACTATTTTGACAATTTTGCGACCAATTAAATTTTATTCCCTTTTTCTGTAGTGATGTAATCGGATACGTAATTTTGGAAAAGCCTTATATAAACCTCTTCTAATATCCGGTAATCCCCATAAATGACCTTATGTCTACTACATATTTAGGAATAGGCCATTCCATAATGGATTTAATCTTTTTTGGGTCTACTGCAATACCATCTTTTGATATTATATGCCCTAAATACTGTATATTTCTTTGGTAGAAATATCACTTATAAAACTTATAATATAACTTATGTTCTCTTAAATTTTGTAATACTATTTTTATACTCTCTTCATGGTCTTCTTCAGTTTTTAAATAAACTAAAATATCATCGATAAAAATCAGTACAAATTTATCCAAATACTGGTTGAATATACTATTCATCAAACAAATAAAAGTTGTTGGTGCATTAGTAAGTCCAAATAGAATCACTACAACTTGATAGTGTCCATAACATGTTCTAAATGTTTTTTTTTACTCTTCATCCTTTATCCTGACTTGATGATAACCAGATCTCAAATCTAGCTTAGAGAATATTTTTTCTCCTCCAACCTGGTCAAAGAGATCATTGATTCTAGGTAAAGGGTATTTATTTTTAATGATCATTTTATTCAGTTGATTATAATCAACACAAAGTCTCAGTGTTCCATATTTATTTTTATAAAACAAAACTGGTGCTCCCTAAGGTGAAACACTTGGGCTGATATACTACTTGTCTAATAGTTCTTGTAGCTGAATTTCTAGTTCTGTTAGTTTGGGTACACACATTCTATAAGGTGCCTTGGACATCGGGGTAGATCCATGTAGTATATCGATAAAGAAATCTATCGCTCTCCTTGGAGGTAGTTCTAATATTTCTTCCACGAATACATCTATGAACCCATGTAGAGCCACAAAGTCTTCCAAACTTGGTTTTCTTTCTTTCTCTAAGAGATTAGTTACTTGAACAACATATACTTCGCAACCCTTATTAATGCATTTCTTAGATTGCATTGTTGATATTTGCCTAACAAAAACTGGTTTTCTGACTCCTTGTACTGTTTTGGCTGTATTTTTTTCATCCTTGTACACAAATGATTTTTCATAACAATTTAATATCACTTTATGTTTTTCTAACTAGTCTATTCAGATAATTATATCATAAGACCCTAAAGGTAACACATTCAGATTTAACTTTGTACTCTGACCATTTATATTGAGTTCACAATCATAAATAAATTGTCTTACCTTTCTTTTGGTCCTCGTTGCTAGCTATACTAACCAAGATTTAACATGTTTTACCTTCTTTAACTTTTTTTATTCGACTAAATCTGGAGTAATATAACTCATACTAGATCCTGGGTCAATTAGTATAGAAATATTGATGGAATGAATTTTACCTTCAACTTCCACAATAGTGGATTGATGATCTACATGTTTTCCATCCATAGATGCACTTCTCTTATGCATGTTTTTTCCAATGTCTCCAACTGTTGAAGCCTCTTGAAGATTGTGGACTAAAGTTCTTGTTGATGGGTTTAAGCGTGGATAATTTCTCCACAGGTGGGGTTATCCACACTCACAACATTTTAATGGTTATCTGGGGTTGTCCCCTACCTTCTTAAATCCAAAATTAACTATTTTATTTTCCACTTGAGTGTTATGTGTATTAGAGTGATAGTCCTTCCTTTGAAATCCTTTTACCATGATACGAAAAGGGGTTGGTTGGAAACCTTTCTTTCATTGATTCATTTTGTCTTGTTTCTTATCGTTCCATGCTTTGGGAATTTAAGATCTTTGTTTGTATTGGTCATAGCACATTCAAGCCTTCCTAAACACTTCATTTAAAGACTTAGGATTATCAAATTCAATTATGTCCTTGTATTATTATGGTAGACAACTTAAGAACCTTTTTACTTTTACCTTATCTCCTTTGATATAAGGAAAAAACCTCAATAGCTCTAGGAATTTATAAATCATATCATCCATAGCATTTGTCCTAGTTGTAGTTCATAGAATTCCTTAGTATTTCTTTCATAATAGCTTTCTGATAGGTACTTATTCTTGAAATAATTTTTGAATTATGACCATTCCATTCATTTTTTCTTCAATCCTTTTGCTAGCTTTAGGTCTTTCCACTAGATACTAGCTTTTGTCTTTAAGTTATAAATTTCCATTCTAACCTTCATATTACTAGACTAATTATAAATATGGAAGTATTTCTTAATGTCTAACAACCATGCTTCAAATTCCTCACTAGTATTTGATTCTCCATCGAAGGTGGAGGGTTTTATATTTTTAAACTCACCTTATAGACGGTCCACTTGTTTTCTTTTCCTTCCTGTAGATGCCTTGTTTTTTGTCATGCGTGTGTCTTCAGAGGTGTTGTCTTCCTTTTCTATTTCGTCACTAGAATTCCTTGAGGAGTTTTTGTTGACCACTTCTTCCCTTTCATTATATTTTGGACTCTTTTTTGTTACTATACTGCATAACAACATTTCATTCATTTCCAGCTGATCTTCTTGAGATTTCTTCAACTTTTCATTATCAACATTAAACACTTGTAATTCTACAATAAGGTTTCTCATTGTTTCCAATACATGGGTGGTTTAACTTCCCTCACTGTGATGTTCTGGGTTTCTAGGAATCTCTTGATTTAGTCCCCCTCTGTTAAGTACCTTAATAAATATTAATACCCGACACCCTCAGGTCTATCTCCTTCTTCATTCTGCATTGACATTTTAACAAGAGACAATTTTTTTTTGTTTGTAACAATAAATATTGTTTGTTATATTCTCCGTTAATAAAAAATAATTTTCTGGTGTTTCCCTCAGGTCCAAGTGTTGTAACCAACAACTCTGATACCATATGTAATGTACCGCAAATTTTGCTAAAATATTTTTTTTTTGTCAAGGAGACTAAAGTCTATTATCCATGCACTAAATTAACCAAGGTGTTCTTGTTAGATTAACTCATAAACTAACTTACTATGCACTATGAAACCATGCAACCTTGCTAATAAATTGGAGTCATGGATTTATATTAATAAAAAACTATACTAGTGTAAGAACCTATGCTATAAAAAACTTGCATGATGTAACCCTTAACACCAAGGTTAAAACACTAGTGGACCTAATCTATGTGCTAGGTTTATAACATACCCATAACACTTACCATATTGCAATACTATAACCATCATATTATAACATAAAAGAACTTATTAGGCTAGAATACATGAATGACTATGTCCCTAGTATGTATGCTATGGATTACAAACCTACCATGTAATCCAACGCTATATTATACAAGACCCATGTATACAATGAATCCATGGTCCAATTTTAAAACCCTACGCAATAATAAGTATTTTTTCACTCAAACTAGGATTATACACATACCATATAGCATTAAAGTGATTCGATACTCGTGTTGAGGTGGGTGCCAAGTCATACTGTGACCTACGTCATTATATCTTGTAGGTGTTTAAGTTTATCACAATCCATTAATGGTGATAAAACTTGCCTAGTACTTTGTGTCTTGTCACTACAGGAACTCACCCAATGTAGGCTCTCCACTCATTCAGAATCATATGGCAGTGTGTGGGGTGGTGTACCAATAGATCTGATCCAGATTTAGGAGCGGAACAAACTGATTAATTGACTGAATAATATACACAGAGATATGAAGAATAACACAAATATCTAGTGAACAATATCTCCTATTAAATAATGAAATAGGAGGAAACTATAAAACAGTATAACTAAAACACTTGCTCAAATTGTGGTAGCTATCTCTGAGAAGAGATGTGGTTTCTATGTGCATCCGTCTGAGAAAAATGGATTACAATGAGGCTCCTAATGGATTTTTGATATTACTCATGCATGTCAAAACCCTAGACATCAAGAAACCTAACCCTAGTAGGTGTAATGCCAAAAGTCATGTGGGCCCTATGGGTAAGTTGGTGTAATTTGGTACCTCAACTTCAAAGGGTCATAACTTTTGCATACAACCTTTGTTTTAGGTGCGTGATAGCCCGTTGAAAATTTCTTTCAGATAACTACACATTACGCCATCAAACTTTGAATCTGTCTATAGTTTGATTATGGGGAGCCAAAAAACAACATTTAGGGCCCCAAAACGGCCCTGGAAGTACAACAAGATGTGTTGAAATGAAAACATACAAAATAAGCCAGTTGTATTAGGGAAGAGGCCACCCATATCCATCTAGAGGATGTGTGGAGCTTCAGACAACACCATAAGTGTAGAACCCACAATTACAAAAAAATACAAAAGAAAGTGTTGAACAAAAAACAGACATGAGGAGCGAGTTGGAATAGGTGGGTGGCCACCAATATCCACCTGGATAAATCCTCCCCCCTTAGGAAGAAAATTTATCCATTGCGTTGAGTTCCCCCATCAGGTGACGAAACTTCCTCTGGATTTGGCCCCAATTGAGCCACTTTCCTTGGTGTAGGATTTTCCCTTCCTTAACAACCCGATAAAGCTGGATCCATTACTGGAAAGTTCCCTTGACCTGTGTTTCCACTATATGATCAATGGATGGTTGTTCCATGTAGTTAGGGTTGATATCTATTGGTTTTAGTTGTTCTGCTATCTTGGAGGTGTTCAATAATGGGGGGAAATATGGCCGAAGGAGGTCCACATTGAATACTGGATGCAGACCAAGGAAGGGTGGAGTCTTGAGCTCAAAATATTTGCTACCCATAGTTGTGGTGATAGTGTAAGGCCCATAAAGAAG
>CBVK0100221723.1:0-30850 GCA_900067695.1 Picea abies | reverse complement strand
ACAGTATTATTCCTCGCGTCTGGTGGTTCTTGGTAGTTCTCAGCCCTGGTGTAGAAAAATGGTGGCAACCACGTGCTGAAAATGATTCTCCACAAGAACGGGTAAGTAACTACATGCTATGTAAACATTTTTGATAGGTTTTTGGTGCCATATATTCTCTATGAAATGCATTCTCTATTGTAATTCATCCTCGGGTGTAAATGCATTATCTGGGTTTCCATGTCGTGTTACTTCTTCTTTTCTTTGGTATGAAGGTTGGACCCACATATTGTTTCCCTCTGTATACATTGCATTCCAAGTTCCACTGTGATAAGGCTTCACATGTCTATTATGTTTAATATTGTAGGTTTTATCAATCAGGTTTGGCTATAAGAGATACGGTTACTGTGTCTTCTTCCTTGTTGACTATAAGTCGTCCAACCCGTATCATTATGTATTTTCTCCTAATCAATCCTAAGGTTAGGATTCAGTGTAAAAAGTTTCCATACTAAACCCTTTGTGTTTCTTGTTAATCGTTTTGGTTTAGGTTGAATAGAGTTTGTTACACCCCATGGTCATTTGTTCGGAAATTTTTGTGCAATAATCTTCATCCTTGATACATTTTAAATACAAAACCCTGAGTGAAGGTCGATAATGAATGCATTTAAGGTGTTAAATTTCATTCCCTTCTAGGACTTAGTTGTAGTCCACAAAGCTTCTTTTATTTAATAAATTTGTTATAGTCTGGATAGTTTATTCTTTGTGTGGTTAGTTTGTATTCGATCTCTTTGTCTATTTGTATAGCAAGGTTGAAAAACCTTTAATTTTACTTTAAGGGAAACCAACATTCTCTAAATTTATTCACTAGTTATTAGATTCCTTATCCATAACCCGTTGAGTGAAATTGTAACTCTCTATCTCTATTAATGGTTATTATTTGTTATTCCCTAGATTTTTCATTATTCTCTATATCTCCAGCTGTGATCGTTACTCAAATATATATATATATATATATATATATCACATCTTGTGCACCTTTGTAATTAATCATCAATGTAATAATTTATTTATCGTAATCCTTATCCTTGTCACAATTACATTTGTGTGATACAGGAATAATTGTTAGCTCTATTTTAATTTGTAGACTTTGTCACAGTAAATTTCCTTCCTCCCTTTTGGTCCTCTATACATGATTTTGGTAAATACTTCTAGGTAATTCTTTTTATGGTTATTCTATAAAAGTACTATTTTGATGACAACCTGGTATTTTTTTTGCTTGTTGTTGCTACCTCTTTGTTGACTATTCTTTTTCAAGTTTTTTATGCGGTTACAATTTGTATCTTTTTGTTTATATCCATTCTCTGTATTTTATATTCTAAGGATTTTAGAGGACATGTACATGAATGATGAAGCAACCAAACTTTATTTAATTGTCTCTTATTCTTTCTTTAATTTTACAAGTGAAATTATATGCATGGATAAAAATTAATGATGGGTCCCTTTTTCTTTGCGAGGGAACCCATCATATGGTTATGAACCCACTTCTCCTCCTCCTGAATCGTGGATCGACTATTTTTAAAGGTAAAGAGAGGCAATCCAATATTCATCAGGATCAAAGATAAGTTGTGTATTTGACTTATTTTATTTTTCTCATTATTTAATAACCTGAATACTAGTGAAGTTACTAACACCTTCGCATTATTTCTCTTGCAGGTTGGGAATAATAGTGTGTTTGGTGAAAGAATATTCCTACCACCAAAATTTATTTGAGTTCCATAATCTTCCTTCATCGGTCCATGCACGTATTCACTTCAGTTACATACAATTTCTATGTAGGCTCTTTTAAAACTCTGTTTAAAACTAGTTATGTAGTTCTTGGGTATATGGAACCCCCATCTGTATTATTTGGTCAGTGACCTAAATACTGTAATAAATGTAATTTTTCAAACATTCTGAGATATTTTGTATCAACTATCTTTATGTGTTAATAGATAAAAAGAATGTAATTGGGACTTTTATTCTTTTCCCACCTGTTCTCAACATTATAGTAGAATATTTACATACAGTCTATTTATATATGTTTCTTTTTGAAGTATTTGATTTTGTCCAGTAGTTGAACAACAATCAAAGAAATAAGTCCATCATGGCCAATAGGCACATATACACATTTTTATATTCATATGTATATATACTAAGCTAAAACACTTCAGAAACATCACTACATATACTCTTACACAGTGGCAAGCCACGGATGTAATATGGCTACACAGTCCACTTAATAGATTATGATATATATATATATATATATATATATATATATATATATATATATATATATATATGGAATATAAAGCATAACATAATTGTAACGAACCCCTTTTGTTACGACTATAAGCGACACAAGCATCTTTTTTTTTTCTTTTTAACACAAGAAGGAAGGCAATCAATGACAACAAGTAATCAACACAACTTGATAATGAACACAACTCATGCATTCAGGAAACAGACAACCAATGACCTAGCACACTAGCACATCATGAAACCAAATGAACATGTGACACAAGATAGATAAAAACAACTACCCGCCCGACACAGGCAAGCCAATGACTACAAGATAAAGGACAACATCAACCACATGACACAACGACTTCAACGACCAGTAACTAGTAATATTTATGGCGCACAACCAAAAGCATTGGGGTGTTATTGAAACAATACCAACATCAAATACAACGAAGAACACCCACATCGGGAAGCATAGATTCCAGCCAGGTTATCATGCACCTCTATCCATCAAGGTGCACAATGATCCCCTCATCCAGAATCATGCCATCACACGATGATAGGCATAACAGTAACCAAGGAAACACGACGGCACATCTAGATCAAAAACCCAAGAAGAATTCAATGCGCTAGAAGATTGAATTAACTATCAACCACATGATAAAAAACCCAAGCACACCAAATGATAGGTCAACAAGATGCAAGGGAAACTGACAACCATAACTATCATACAACAGATTAAATTCCTGGTGCACACAATCTAATTCAAACATACATCAATTAAAAGATGTGATTAGCCATTTATGAAATATTCCCTCAAGCATCCATTCTACAATAACATGAATCATTAAAACCCTCTCTATCACTTTTCAAGTCATGCATTAATTAGTTAAGATCTTGTTAACAAGGTCTCACTGCTAATGTCATTCCCTGACATATAATTCCTAGTAAGCCTAAGTTAAATCCTCCAACCTTATCATTATTATCGATGTCTATAAAATTCGTTGTCCCATCGATTTCGCTAACCATTAATATATATATAGTATACTTTCACCGTACATATATTAATATCGTTGTCCATTCAATGTATGTAATAAGTGTATACAATCACTAACTAAAATTGATAGCTATCTATATTTGATAAAGATATCGCTACTAATAATGATTATGCTATCTAACACATCTAATAATGATATCGCTATCTTATAACGATACAGTTGTATAACAATTTAATAAAATAAATGCTAAATCACTATCTAAGAACCACAATAATCTATAACCTATGGAACAAGTATAATCTATGGAACAAATATAAACTATGAAACAAGTAAATTAAAATCGTTATTTAATGAATATCTTTTAAACTGAAACAAATCTAATACAATCGCTATCTATGGAATTGAAGATAATAATATAATATAGTAGCTATCTATGAAACAATATAATCTATAATTTATAAAATAAATATAAACTAAGAAACATTTATATCCATGAAACAATTTCATAACTAAACAACAATAGAACTGTAACTAACATAATCCACATGATCCATAAATATCGACCATAATGGTCATACACAACGACCCACAAAACCATACCAACACCTCACTTACACAGTCACAATGCCTATTACATAGCCATAAAATACATACAACAAATCATTGTCACACCATGTGCAACTCGCTCCCAATCAAGGTAGAATTCGTTGTCATTTGAAGGTAAAATTCACAGTCAAATAATGAATAAACTCACTTCCAATCACACTGCCTATACTTGTTGTGTTAAAAATATCATTGTCACTATAGAAGTAAATGTTGTCAATATAGAAGTGAAGCATTGTCATAATTAAAACATTGTCATACAATTAGAATTGTTGTCCATTTATGAATACATTTCTAACCACTACACAGTCTAATAAATGTAATAGTAAAGACACATTATAAAGATGTTTCAATTAAAAATTTGTTGTCATGGATACATACATGATTGTTGTCATCATCCTTACTGTCAACAATGATAACTCACTGCCTAGAATTAAACATCTATATAGAATTAAAACGCTAAATACGCTACCCATTTACATACCATTACACAGTAAAAATGCTACCTATTTGCACACCATTACCTAGTATATACACCCACCTTTACACCACCATTACACAGTAAATATGCTACCCCTTTTGCACAATAAATACCATTACAATACACACAGTAGACACACCACCATTGCACTATAAAAAATGCTTCCCCTTTTACACAGTAAATACAACTACAATACACACAATACGCCCACCACCATTGCACTGAAAAAATTCTACCCCCTTTACACGTTAAATACATTACCATATACAGAACAAAATCTCCACCGTTTTCATAGAGAAATCGCTTCCCTTTACACATTAAACACACCCCCCCACTTACAAAGTAATATGAAGGCAATTCAAGTATAAATTCATTGTTGTTCAAGTGTAAAAAAATGCAGGCGTTCAAGGTAAAAACGTTCGTTGTAATTCAAGGTATAACTTTACTGTCATTCAAGTGAAAAAAAAAACGTAGTCCATATGTAATGTCCCCCACCTCTTAGAGAGGTGATGAGGAGACTCAGTATATGGAATATAAAGCATAACATTAACCATATAACATAAACAATATAACATCAACCATAAAAGTACATAGCTGAAATACATATCTGAATATTGATGCTAGGAAACAAATGGAATAGCCACGTTCCACCCAATCGTAGAAACATAACAACCACGATCACTTGTCTTGATCACCACCTATCCTAACCATGAATCCATAAGGGAAAATTGAGTCACACTCCTTAGCCACTGTCACCTTCAATATTTCAAACAAAAATGTTTTTGCCTCACACCAGATGTGTTCATAATGATATAAACAATTATCATTCCTCCAACATACTAAACAACATCCTCCCTCCCACATATGTTGTATTTACCTTGTGCCTAGGACTTTTCATTCCTCACCCTCCTTGGGGAAATTTGCAACTTTACAAATCCTTGATTTTTAGGGGTTGCTAGTGACAAAATTCAATTTCTAACACTTGTAAAAATCAGCTCCGAGTTAACTCAAACTTGTTCCCCACTCATGGAGTAATAGTCAGTTATTTTTAACCTGGTTGTTCCATTTTTCTTCTAGCATTTAACTTAATAAAAATTGTGTCTCATACATGTGTCCATCAAAAGACAAGTAAAAATATAAATACTAATAACACAAATAAAAATAAAAATAAAAATGATAAATTATATTAACATAGTCCATAATAAATATATATATAATTTAAACATATTTACTTTCTTCATATTTGTAAAATGAAAAGTAATATAATGATCTTAGTAAAAAAGAATTAAATGTTTTCACGAGATAAATATAAATTTTATATGCAAAATAATAATGATAAATTATATAACATAGTCAATAATAAAAATAAAAATATTTAATTTCTTCATATTTGTAAAATGAAAAGTAATATAATGACCTTGGTAAAAAAGAATTAAATGTTCTCACAAGATAAATATAAATTTTATATATAAAATAATCTACATTTACTTATCAAATTATTAAATATTATTTTAAATTAAAATTCATAAAATAATGATTGTAAATAATAATACACATAGAAACACAAAATGGATATAAGATTATCATAATATTTTGGAAGTAAATGATAGAAAGGTGATCATATATAAGTAAAAGTTCAAAATACATTAGTACCTGAATTCATAAAGGAGACACCTCTATTGAAAAAGAGCAGTGTAGTTTCCTTACAATCCAAAAAGGAAAAGTGCAAGGATGTTATGGGAGAAGTATTAGTTAGATTTTTTGTTCACAAATTTATTAAATCATAGAATTCTTTTACGTTCATAATTTTGCGAAAGTGCAAGGATGTTATGGGAGAACTATTAGTTACATTTGTTGTTCACAAATTTATTAAATCATAAAATGTCTATCATAATTAGTTACATTAGTTATGGGAGAACTATTAGTTACATTTGTTGGTTCATAATTTTGTGCAACCGTTAACGTATTATAGTTGAGGCAAAATCATATCGAATGTGGATCATATTTGTGGAAATCATAGAAGATGGAAAGCTTGGGCCTTAGAAGATGAAATATTTCTATCACAAATTGACTTCAATAATAATGACAATTTGTTTTGAGTTTTATAGTGTAAAGGTTTGATTAATTTTTTAGGTCTATTCTTTCAAGTACTTAATAGAAAATTATTAAAAAAAGAGATGGTTATGTGTTAACTTCATGTTCAACATAGAAGAAATTTCACATATTACCGTGGTTCTTAATATGTATGTGTGTAGAAAGGAAGGAATTCTACATCTCCCTTATATTCAATAACACATCATTGAAACTTTTTACTTTCAAAGAGAGAAATATTTTAATTAAGGTGTACATTAAAATAATTTATTTATGGGGTGACATTGAATTTTATTTTCTTATTAATATTTGTTTTTAAATGTTACATAACAACTCCATTATTTATTTTATTTTTTGTAACTGGAAATGGAGGACTTGCATTAATAAAAAATGAAACAAATCTGGTAGTATATTTACATAAAAAATGGTTCTTTATAAATGCTAAGTTAGAGAAAATAACAAAACAAAAAACAAACCTTCTCACATCAAAATAATGAAAGGGAGAAATCCAACTCTTTGACCTTGATCTACTATAACTTACTCTTATTTCTTCCTAATTACACAAATAAATTCTTACATAAAAAGGTTAAAAAAAAAGACATAATTAACTTTTATGTGGAACACCCCCTATAGGGTGATGGGGAAGAGACAATACATGGGGTTGCCCTCCGAGATAGGTTGTGATACCTCACTCCAAGATGGTGACACCCTCCACCCCCCAACCACCTCTAACATCACCTCATGAAATTTAAACCCACCATTTATGCATGTACCTCTCTTCTCATGGTTCTTCATTCTTTTCACGATCAATCTCAACACATGACGCTCCAATCGTACCTATATCCTACCTGGTATGTTATTTGCACTATTCATCTTGTTATGATCACTCACATAGACATAAATCCTTTTACTAGATTTCATATCAATCATTAAGTCCACTTCCATTGTTTATTATCTAGGTTGATGGACAAGTTTTGTATCTTGACCTTCATTTGGAATTGGTTTGACCATCTTTCCTTTCCTTTGCTCATCTTTTTTCAACTCCCCCTCCATCTCCATTGTTTGGCTCTTGTATATCCTTCTTATCCCTCCCTGTCACCCTATCATTGTTTCTTTAACACGATGACTAGAGGGTGTTGATATTATGGTAGTCGCGGAAGGTATTAAACTCCATGTGTAACCTTTGGCTAGAATATAATGTCCTAGAAGCAAGAGAAACCCTAAAAAAATGTGTAGAAACCCTAGAAAAAAAGTCGACTCAATATAATGAATAGTATTAAAGTATTATCCTCAAAAAGGACAAGTCTGCCTATATAATTGATAGGGAACACTATAAATAGAGGACACTTGATCTCTTGCACTCATTCACCTTAATCAATATCTCAAATGTGGCGCGGGTTTGGAGCTACAAGTACAAGAATGGAAGGTGGATCCTGTGGGGTGATTCTTGGTCTCTCTCTAGCGCTATCTAGCCTAATATATGCACCTTACCTTCTAGTATCTCTTAATGGTATTCTTGGTGACATTCTTCATAGTATTATGATATTCTTGGTGGTATTATTGGTAAGTTTGATTCGTATTTTATGAGAAGAACGAGATGACTACATATTATTAACAGGTTCTTAACACAAAATAACATAGATACAGTAAAATTTGTTTTCTATTCAATAAGGAAATAAGATGAAACTGTAAAATGCAATGAAAACAAACTTGCTAGAATGGTGGCGACTTATCTTTGAGAAGAGATGTGACAATTGTGCTCATTCACAAGAATATGATTACAATGAGGCTCTAAAGGAAGTTTTTACAATAAACATGAATGCCAAAAACCATAGACATCCAAAAAAACTAACCCTAGGAGATGAAGCGCCAAAAGTCATGTGGGCCCCGTTTGGGTAAGTTAGTACATCAACTTCTTGGGGTCATAACTTTTGCATAAGATCTTCGTTTTAGGTGTATGATAACCCATTTGAAAGGTATCATTGAGGAGATTCATTTTGGGGTAAATATCAAAGGAATTTCCATATATCTCCCCGTTTTCCCAAAAAACATCGTTTAGGGCCTCAAAACGGCCCTGGAAGTGAAAAACTACTAAAAATAGTAAATTATCAAAAATGCTAGAAAATTGTTTTGACCTAGTTGGAAAAGGTGTGTGACCAACGATATCCACCTAGATCAATCTTCCCTCCTTAGGAATAAATGGTCTCCATTGAGTTGAGTTCCCCCATCAGATGAGGAAATTTCTTCTGATTTTGGCCCAAGGTGAGCCACTTGCCTTGGTGCAAGAACTGCCTAGCTTTGACGACTCGATAAAGATGGATCCTTTGTTGTTGAGTGACTTTGATTTGTGTGTAAACAATCTGATCACTGGATGCTTGTTGTATGTAGTCAGGGTTGAGCTCTGTTGGTGCTAGTTGTTCTGCTACTTCTGAGGTGTTCAATAATGGTGAGAAATAAGGGCGAAGGAGATCCACGTCAAACACTGGGTGCAGGCCAAGGAAAGGAGGAATGTTGAGCTCAAAATAATTATCCCCCATGGCCTTGGTGATGGTGTACGACGGATAATGGAGTGGGAGAAGCTTCTAATGGGGTCCTGTAAAGAATTCTTTCTCCAAGTGAAACCAGACTTTGTCGCCCACTTGAAACTTATGTGGCACCTGATGTTGATCATGGCATTGCTTGTACTTGTCATTAGACTTATGTAAGATATACTAAACCTAATGGTAGATGTGCTAGATCCTCTCAATGAACTGGGTCGCTTTGTCAACTTTAGTTGTATCAGGATATGAGTTGGTCAAGGTGACCGCAAGGGGAAGTGCAACATCTATGGGACCCAATGGTTGGAATCCCAACCCCACCTGAAAGGGGTTGTGGTCGGTTGAGTTATGTAGGGATTGGTTGTAGCTATGATGGAAATAGGGAAGGATCTCATCCCATGTGTAAGGGTGATTGGAATTATACATGCGAAGGATATGCACAATCATTTGATTTATGACCTCAGTTTGGCCATCTATCTCGGGGTGGAAGGCCGTGGATTTGGTGAGCTTGGTGTCGAGCAGTGACCAAAGGCTCAACTAGAATGTGCTGAGAAATAAAATGTCCTGATCTGAGACAATGGTTTGTGGGATTCCAAAATGTACCCAGACTCGTTCAAGGAAGAGCTTGGCAATGGCCTATGTTGTGATTCTCTTCTTGCAGGCAACCAGAATCACCATCTTAGAAAAGTGATCAACAACCAAAAAAACATAGTCATTTCCCCACTTGGTGGAAAGGAGGCCCAACATGTAGTCCATTTAGATGGATTCCCATAGTTTGTCAGGAGTAGGAAGAGGGGTTTACATGCCTTGTTTCTTAGTGGTCGGTTTCGCAATAGCGTAGGCAGTGCAGGACCTAATATACTTGTTGACCTCCTGTCGATGTTTCGGCCAGTAGAAATGTTTCTGTAGCATCACCACTATCATTTCAACGTTGAAGTGTCTTGCCACTTGACTATAGTGGGATTCCCATATCAACTTCACTCTCTTTCTTGATGGAACACATATATGGCCCAGATGACACAACAACTCATCCTGAAGATGGAAATTATCAACAACTACGTTTGCACCCAACATTTCGTAGGTGGTGGCGAAGTCTAGGTCTGTCTCATAGAGTTGGGGCCATCCATAGGTCTCATGGATGCAAGATTCTAGCACCATGGGGAGTGTCACGACTGGCGGTCTGCTGAGGCAATCAACGACATGATTGGTGCTTCCTATTTTATACTTGATGTTGAGGTGAAATTGATACAAGTATGTGGACCACTTTTGATAGCGGTCATTTTGCAATTTTCCTTGTGTCTACATGAACTGCAGTGGATTATGATCAATGCACATGATTTTCTCCTTCCCAAGAATGTAATGTATCCACTAGTGACAGGATTTCACAATGGAGTACATTTCTTTGTCATAAGTAGTGTACTTACAAAAAACATATGATAGTGTCTCACTATGATAGGCCACGGGGTGGCAGTGCTAAGTGAGAACGACGCCCACAACATAGTCTGAAGCATCTGCCTTGATCTCAAAGGGTTGATGCAGGTCTGGTAGTGAAAGTACCGGGGTTGATCACAAGCGCTACTTCAAATCATCGAGAGCTTGTTTTTGGGACTGGACTCACACAAATTTCTCCTTACCACCACCCCTGGTTATTTGGCTAAGGGCCCATGCAATATGGGAGAATCCCAACATGAACCTGTGGTAGAAATTGGCAAGGCTCAAGAAGCTCAGAAGCTCAGTGAGTTTGGATGGGGTTGGCCAGTCATGGATGACCTAGATCTTGGCTAGATCCACATGTACGCCATGTTTATCGAAGATGTAGCCCATGTAATGGACCCTGTCCATGCCAAAGGAGCATTTTCCAAGTTGGCATATAGCTTGTGCTATCGTAGGGTGTGCATAACCTGTTGAATATGCTGCAAGTGTTCAGACCAAGTCTTGTTGTAAATGAGAATGTCATCCAGATAAACCACTACAAAAGTATTGTTGAATGGTCATAGGATATCATCCATCATCCTCATGAAAGTGGCTAGAGAATTTTTCAAACCGAAGGGCATGAAAAACCATTCAAAAAGGCCTTCCTTTGAATTGAAGGTGGTCTTCCATACATCTATATGTTCTATCAAGACCTGGTGGTAGCTAGAATTCAAATCAATCTTATTGAAGTATTTGTCCCCCGTGATTTGATCAAGGAGTTCATCGATTCGGGGAATTGGGTACCGATTTCTGACTGTGATTTTACTCAGATCCTGGTAATCAATGCATATTCGCTAGGTTCCATATTTCTTTTCTACTAGCACGATTGGGCTCTTGCAAGGTGATGAGTTGGGATGGATGTGCCCCTTGTGGATCAGTTCTTGGATCTATTGCTTGATCTCCTCATTCTCGAATAGAGAGCGATGATAGACTGGACCATTGGGTAGCGGTGCGTCGGGGGTTAGATCGATGAGGTGGTTGACTTGGCAGTGCAGAGGTACCCTAGTAGGTGAGGAGAAGATATCCGAGTATTCTTCCATGACCTTATATACTTTCTTATGTTGTGTGGAGAGGTCGGTCGCAGAGACCCTGGATGTGGTTGTGATATTTCTCTTATTTTGAGAGTGAATCATGAAGAAGACAAACTTCCCTATCTGAGAGATGACCTTCCTGCATTTCTTAGCATAGATCAAGGAAATAGCACTAGGTGGGACTCCCTCGGGTATCTTATACAATTTCCTGTTCAAAGTAATAATAATACTACAAGGCCTAGACTCATATACAACATTATGTTTCCATAAATAAGGTTGGCCCAAAAAAACATCACAAACTTCGAGAGGAGAAACATCACACAATACCTCGTCTTTGAAGGGATTGATGTCGTATGACATTCGACACTGTTAGCTGACATGGAGATTGATTCCTTGGTGGCGCCATCCAATGGTGTAGGGTTGTGAGTTCAGCATTGTCAGCAAGGCCAGCTGCTTGACGACCTCTGCTGAGATGAGGTTCTTCTACCTACCGCTATGAATGATGAAGTGCAACAAGGTGCCTTTTACCCACATCTATGAATGGAAGAGGCACTCTCCTTCTTCTGGCTCATCTAGTTCACCAGGCCGGAGCTTGGTGGTAGCAATGGTGGAAATGGGTTTCGCATCAATGATCTGTCTTCCCCTTTCTGGTTCTGGCTCAGAGTCAAAATCCGCATATGATTCAGAGGCTTTCACTTTGGCCACCAATGACTCCTTTGAGTGGCAGTTAGTAGTGTTATTCCAAGGGCTCTTATGGAAGTTGCAACACTTCACAGTATCTTTCTTTGTCTTTCTAGTTTCCTTGTTTTCTTGCGGCTTGGACTGGTTGTTATGATATTTTCCATATTTTCTCTATCCTTTTTTCTGTGGGTTGGGGCTGCCCTTTCCTATATTTTGTTGTGAGGGGTTCCCAGGACCAAATTTTCATGTCTTTTGTTTGATCTTCTGCTCGATTTTGATGACATATTGATAGGCCGCGCCCAAGGATGACATGTCTAGAAATTCCATTTTGGTCTGGATGTATCTATGCAGAGAACCACAATACTTGAGCACCATATGTCGCTCTGAATATTTGATACCCATATTGGTGCACAAACTATGGAAGATATTTGTGAAATCTGCCACTGCTTGGTCTCTTTCTTGCCGCAGTGTGGTCCATTTGGTATACAAGTCCTCATAAATTCTAACAGGGTAGTATTGTTCCTCAATAACATCCCCGATGGATTCCCAGGTGGTCGTGACTATAAATAATGAGGGTTCCTTTGTTTTCTTTTTCTCACAGAATTTTTCCACTAATATTTGACATGGGGAACGACTTTGAGGAGCACAAAAGTAATATTTTCTCTATTCGAAAAGTTATGGACAGAAAAATACCCTTCTAGTAGATTCAACCACTTTTCTACAGCATTTGCGTCTATCTGAACTTCAAATATAGGAATATTGAAGTTTATTTGTACCTTGAAAGGGGCGGTGCCTCCACTCGAAGAAGATGCATCACCTGTTGGTAGCCACTGAAGGATTTGCATGAAACTATCCATCATCTCATTCCTTTGTTGCGTGAGAGCTTCCTCAATCAACAATTTGAAAGGATTTCATGTCCTGTCATCCTTATTTTCTCCTGCCATGAGAGTTCACTTGGGCATGCAAGATCTTTTTTCCTCAAAAGAAACAAGCTCAAGACCCAACTCTTTGTACTCTGACCTCATTGGGGACATGCATTAAGACGACAAGGAGAAGACTACTTTGATACCACTAATCCGGATGTTATGGGTAGAATGTGATGACTACATATTATTAACAGGTTCTTAACAAAAAATAAGAGAGATACAATAAAAATGGTTTTCTATTCAATAAGTAAATAAGATGAAACCGTAAAATGCAGCAGAAACAAGCTTCCTGGAATGGTGGTGGCTTATCTCTGAGAAGAGATGTGATAGTTGTGCTCATTCGCAAGAAGATGATTACAATGAGACTCTGAAGTCCTTTTTTATAATAAACAGGAATTCCAAAAACCCTAGACATCCAAAAAAACTAACCCTAGGAGATAAAGTGCCAAAAGTCATGTGGGCCCCATTTGGGTAAGTTAGTACATCAACTTCCTGCGGTCGTAACTTTTGCATACGATCTCCATTTTAGGCTTATGATAGCCCATTGGAAAGGTATCATTGAAGAGATTAAATTTAGGTTCAATATCGAAGTAAATTCCATATTTCTACCCGTTTTCCCTAAATACATCGTTTAGGGCCTCAAAACGGCTCTATAAGTGAAAAACTGCTAAAAATAGTAAATTACCAAAATTGCCAGAAAACTATTTTGAACCAGTTGGAAAAGGTGGGTGGCCACTAATATCCACCTAGATCAAAGTGAAAATACAACTACTGCAACTGAGTATATTTCTTGTTTTGTGGCTTTGAGACACTCTTTCTGGTGAGCTATCCTTGGAGAAATATGTGCTCTCTTGGTTATCTGTTGGTTCTAGTGATGCTTTGAGAATCATTCTATCTAGGAAAGGTTATGGTGCTTAGGTGTGCCTATGTTCCTATGGTTGGGTCACAATACTGATATTTTCTATGGTAAAATGAGCACGTCAATATTTTAACAGGTTATGGTCCCACACCACCTTCAGGACAATATAACCACTAGAAGGTAGAGTGGCAGTTCTTTGTCAAGCTCGTTGTGGCACTAGTTGTAGCTGCAACTAGGGTTTTTGAATTTGCAGTTGTAGAAAACCCTAATCTAACTCTTTGGGATCCTTAAGTGAAGTGTTGGACCTAATTTCCAGATATTCTATTTTTCCCTAGCCTAGCACACCCTTTGGTGCCCTCAGCCAACAAAAACATCAATTTTGAGTTTTTAGTCAAAGTAAAAGGTTGACTTTTGGCCAAATTGAGTTTATGGTCAAAGTTGAAATTTCACAGTTTCTAGCTTGTTCTAATCATTGAACCTTTTTTATTCAGTTTCTAACCTCTTTGTGTCAATATGGTGTCTAGTTTCAGATTAGAAAACAAACTGAACAATGCTACAAATTTCAAAGGTATGCACTTGTATATGTTTTCCATGTTATATTATCCATCAAAGAATAAGTTTGTTTTACAAGGAATGTACAAGAAACCTTGTCCAAGTAGTGATATTGGATTCAATACATTCAGAGGAACATGAAGTCGAGGCTCTAGGTTCCAAGTTTGATTAATCAAATTTTTAAGTTTCAATTTGCACATATCAAGTTTGATAGTTTCTATAGTACAAGTACGAGCTATAGTTATGACAACAATATTTGAAAGGTTCTATTACTATTAGGTACTCTTGGTTGTATGTAAGTATTGATGCTTATTGGACTTGTTTGCAAAATGAACTAACATATCCTCTATGAGTTATTTCTTGTCTTTCTCCCTTGTAGGTCACCTTGGTAATCTTATGATGACTGCCATCCTTGTTACCATAGATATGTTCTTATGAAAACACTATTGGAAATACTTTTTCTCTTGTTTTTCTTGTTCGGGGAAGGTCATAGACGATAGATTTGACAAGGATCTAAAGTGACATTTGAAAAACATGGAGAAAATGACTCCATCAAGTGGTGAGACAGGTGATCTCACCAAGTATCAATTCTAAATTAAGTGTTTAAATCAAAAGAAGTTTTGGACATCGTTCACTCATATGTGTGTGGACCAATGTCAACCTCCACGTTATAAAGTGGGAGAATACACCTCATATGATTTCAATACATTCTAAAAAGAGGTCATGATTAGGAGGGAGCTCACTACTCCCTACAATCCTCAACAAAATGGTGTAGCAGAAAGAAGGAACCGATCCATTGAAGAATCTATCAAGACAATGATGAATGACCTGAATCTATCCATGTTTTTAGGGGGAGAAGCAACTATGATAGTTGTCTATGTTCAGAATATAAGTCTTCATCATATATTGAAGAACATGGCTCCATATGAAACTTTCTCCAGAAAGAAGCCAAGTGTTGAACATTTGAGGATATTTGGTTGTCAATCAAAAAGAAAGAATCGAAGGAATCTATGATGGAAGAATATTAATACATAATGGTGTATGGGAATTTGTGCCTAGACCTGAAGAAAAATTTGTAGAGTATCAATAAATACAAGGAAAGATTCATGGCTAGGAGGTCCTCCCAACAGGAGGGAGAAAACTATGATGAAAATTTTATCTCTAGTTGTCAGATATACCTCTATTAGATCCATCATATCTCTTTCATCATCCATGGGTTGGATTTTACATCATATGGATGTAAAGACCTCTTTTCTCAATGGAGTAATTGAGGAAGAAGTAAACATAGAGAAACCCCAAGTTTTTTTAGTTACACCCAAGAGAAGCCCATGTATGTGTATTAAAGAAGGCCTTGTATGACAAGTAAACTCCAAGAAGTTGGTATGCATGAATTGAAGGTTAACTGAAGAGACTTGGATTTTCCAAGAGCTATGTTGATCCAAAACTTTATTACAAGGTTGTAAATGATGCACTTGTGATCCTACTACTATATGTTTATGATTTGTTTTTGATATGTCTAGAGCCTCTCATTATTCAATGTAAGAAGGAGCTAGCCTCTAAATTCGATATGAAGGATCTTGGTCTCAGGTATTATTATTTGGGACTAGAAGTATGGCATAAGTGTGGTGAAGTATTCCTAGGGAAAGGGAAGTATGTTGTAAATATCCTTTCGAAGTTTGAGATGATGTATTGAAAATCCATGGTGTTAGCACTACGAGTCACCTTCAGATTGCATGGAAGGCAAGCCCAGTACCCATCAAGTTATATCTGAATGATAGAGTGTTTTAACAGGTCAAATGGAAAAGGACTCAAATAGTAATGTTCTAACTTGAAAAATAGGGCTAGAATGCACCAACAATTAAGGTCTTGGCTAACTTATATCAGTATTTTGGGAGTAAGTATGAACATAGGGAATACTTGAGTGAGAGGAGTGTAGGGAATGCTGCAAACATCAGGTCTACAAAAGTCTAAGGAAGAAAGTTTCTAATCACAAGATCTTCTTGACATCAGAAACTAAGAAATCTAAATAAACATTATGATAGTATAATAATCAAACATTCACCATCACATCACCACAATAATTCATGTTAATCCTTAAAAGCATGAACATTTAGCAATTGAAGCAAATAGACTAGAAAGGAAGCTGATTTCTATTAGCCAAAAATTCTTAAGTCCAGTACATCACTAGATCCTAGTCACTTCATCAAAATATTACAAAATAAACAGCTGGAGATATGAGCTGGCCTGTTTCCCTTGAAAATATATAAACATGTATTTGTTCTAACAACTAGGATAACAACCTATGCTATAAAATAGGTAAATGTTGGTGACTAGTACAATCATCCTTATAACTTCTTTGATCCTCTTTTGTTGCTCAACTCCTGTTTTTCCATGTGTCCCTTTGGAGCGCATAGTTATCTTCAAAATTCCAACTATTACTTCTATAAATTTCTCCATTATCAACTTATCCAAAAAGTTGTTGGCCTAGTCCTCCTAGATTCCTAGTGTCTGCTGGCAATTTCCTTAGATGGCAAATCTGGGTAGCGCACAGTAAAACGAAATAAGGAGAGAAGGCGGCGCCTGTAGGTAGTACCATGGTGTTGCACATATGAGCCAACATTGATGCTCTGTTGAAATATTAGGTAGCGCCTATGTAAAATATTCGGTAGCGCCCCTGTGTCACACCCTTATGCCGATTTTGTGCTCTGTGGAATATTGCACAATGCGTTTACGTAGCGTCACTTACACTGCATCTGCATACAAGTTTGGGTAGCATTGCCAAAATGCAATGCCTTTCAATCTTGAATATGTACAGAGAAGTGTGTGTCCTTTCATGATGACAGAACCATTTTACTTAGGTGCCTTGACCATACCATAGGTAATGCCTTTTACCACTGGGTGAATCTATCACTTAGCAAAACTCAAAATTCATATAGCTAAACGCCTAGAAGCCTGTATAGATGACACAGCTAGTACGTGCATATCAGTTAACTCTCCCAGAAAGAAACAATTCTCAAAAATGGGGTTTACCATTACCATCTATTTTGTCATTTTAACACTTACCCTCACACTCTTTCTGGTAGAAAGAAGATCTTCAATTGGCACAACAGACTTCTTTTTCCTATCATTGACAGACTTCTTCTGTGTAGTTGTGCTCTCCTTAGTTGTTAGTTTATCATACTCAATGGCAGCTTCAACCAACACCTGTAAATTCCTTGTTCTAGCTCATCTCGAAAGTGTTTTAGCTCTGTATTTAACTTCCTGTTCTAAGACTGAAAGCCCCTATTCTGTCTGTAAATATTCTTCAGTTGTTTATGGAGAGGGAGAGACTTTATCGCTGCAAACCTTGCCAAGTCAAGGGTATGACTGTAGCCAACCATGAGCTCTTCCATCTGAGCCAAGTGGACCTTGTCTTTTTCTTTAAGATGAGCTATTTCTTTCCTTTCATATTTGATCTATTTGATAAGTCTTTTGTAGGTCTAACTGTCAGGAGGGATAGTGGCATGCTCAGTCTTAATAGGATTTTCCTTAGGCTCTTCTTCCTTCTGCATGGGAAGTGTTTTGTCCACCTCATCAGGTTTCTCAGTGGCCTTACTTTTACCCTTCTTTCTTTGCACAGTGGTTTCTTCATTTCTTCCCACAGGCTCCTCGATGTGTTTCATCAGGGTTTCCTGCTTTCTCTCCAAAGGTCTTTTAGTACCTTTACTTTTCTGTACAAGGGATTATTGTTTTCTTTCTACAAGATTCTCAATGCCTTTCTCATAGGTCTTATATATCTTTTACAAAGGTCCTTTAGCACCTTTCCCCTTCTTCTTTTGTACAAAGGTTTCTAACCTCTACATGATTTTCAATATTTTCCCCTCTTGCTTTGAATAGGGATCTCTGGTAAGGACTTCTCTCTATAATCGTCCTTAGGAATTCATGACCTTGTGAAAGGTATTTTACCTTTGATTTCGACTGCTAGAGGAGAACGGGAAAACAAAAGCTTCTTCCCTCTCTTAGATGTAAATTTGGTAGGAGGAGGCACCTCTTCTAACCTCGGTGGAGGAGATGGTGAAAATTTTGTGTGTGGAGAAGGACAGACTTCCTCCTCAGCTTCAGTGTGTTGCTTGTTTACTTATAACACTTGAACATGGGATCTACCCTTTCTCTTCCTACTAGTCCCTGCTTTAGTAGAACTTGTAGGTGATAAAAATCTTGCCCTCTGTGATTGAGGTGTGGGTGCTAGATCCAACTTAAAATGAGAGGTAACCACAAATTTCTTACATGAAATATCTTTCTTGCCCAATTCCTTAGATACTAGCATTCTGATTAATCCAGAGTGGAAAATGCTAGAATACACATCTTTAGATTTGGCCTGTATCCTATCTGACATCTTACCTATACTCCTCAATAAGTAATAAGGAATATTCATCTCAACCTTACCAGTAAAATGTAGCAACAATCTTATATGGTACTAGTATAATGTGTTGAATCTCCCTTCACAAGTAAAATATCTCTGTACGATCTTTAGTAGTCTTTCAAATTGTTCAATCAATTGGCTCCTTGGCATACTTTTGGATAGGTCACTGGCTTGATATTCAGGTTTAGAAAGATATTTTTCATAAGAAGAACTCAAATCCATGCCTTTGAACCACCTTTCACCTATAACGGGGATCCCTGTTGCGGCTGAGATGGAAGCTTCAATCACTGTGAACTCTAAATCCCCAACCTTAGTTTTCTTACCATCAAACTGCAATCCAAACTGTATTGTTACCTCTGGATGGCCTCTCTGCATGTTCTGATAGAAGAGGAGGCACCATACTCTTTGAAAGGCCTCTCTTGCCATGGGTTCTATGTTAAAAAGAAGCATGTCCACTGGTTCTGTCCCAACTATCTTGCCTCCTTTATGTGCCTTCTTCGATTTAGGGGTCTCCATGACTCAGACTGTGGGATTTTTAACAGTTTGGTAATGCTTAGGAGACTTTGAATGGGGTTTCAAGTATGCAAGGATGACCCTATACAGCTGAGTAAAATGTTTAATTTTGAGATGAAAGGAGGCAGGGGAAGTAGCGAGAGGTTAAGCAACGCCTCTGGGTAGTGCAACGCATACACAGAGGATAGACTAGTCTAAAGCTTACAACTCCAAGGGATAAGGAATACAAGAGAAATCTGACTCACATACAAGCCATGAGGTTTACAAGTATGAAAAAGAGAGGAGATGAGGCTATAATACAAAGATGAATTTTTACTACTGTGCAAACTCAACAAAACAAAAACCCGATCACAAATTTCTTGTGAGGATTAATACGTAGAGGAGGTAACAATGGATACTTGTGTAGTGGACACCTGTTGATATCCTCAACACGATCATAGGATAAAAATGAGGAAACTTCGGCCCTGGAATCTCGAACATTAGTAAGATTTGGTTGACATGTAGTCACCTGATCAGAGATGGCGAATTCACGCAGTGAAGCACTGTTGAGTTTTCAAAATTAGAAACCATTATCCAGGAACATGAATGCAAGATATTTTGAAGGATCTTTAACTGGCTTCTGGCACTGAAAACAAGGGATATGGTATCGTTCATGGCAATCATGACTTGGGATGGTGGTATGATAAACATGATGGGCGCTACAAAACTACTTGATGAGTAGGCAACGTTTCCAATTAAAAAATATGATTAGGTAGGTGAGCGAGGACAATGAGGCATGCTTGTGAGGTCATGAGTGAGGAGAGAGGTGTGTCACATCAGCTTGATCATGGGAGGTATCGACCTAGGGGAAAATCATGAAAGAGACCAAAAAGAAAAAGGCATGAGCTAAAATGGTTTAAGGATAAAAAATCGAATTCATGATCAAAACATGAGCTATGACTCAAAATTTTAGTCATCCAAGGTGTCCTATCAAACATAACTTTAAAGGGATGAAAAAACTAATTTTTATTTAAAAAAAAAATTGAACTCTAAGGCTTTAAAAAAGATAAAAACAAACTAAAAGACCCAAGGCAATTTAGTGTGATAACATTGGCTCCACGGGGGATGGCATGCCCCCTGTGGGCTGCCAAGAATGAGTAGATTTAGTGCCTTATCCTAGGTCTATGGGGTCAGTTATTGCAACAAAAATAAAAAAGGAAATGATATTTACAATGACATGAATATTCACTCAAGGCTCAAGAAAAGTACTTTTTATAAAACACCCATTTATAGGGCCACCAAAAACCTCTTCATCCTCCATATTTTGCAGCTTGAAAGTGTTAATAGAGAATACCTCTGAGATTTTGAAAGGGTCGATCCATAAAGCTTCCAATTTACCATGCTTTCCTTTATCTTGTCTCGGTGCATCCCACTTGAGCACCAGACCGCCCAGTTGAAAATCCTCTTTGTTCACCTTCTTCTCGAAGGCCTACTTGATCTTCAGTTGATGATCATATGCCTTATCTACAAGTTGTTCTCAAGTCTGCTGCACTTCAACCAACTGTTGAATCATCCTTATCATATCATCTAGCTCCCCATAATCCTGGAAGAATTTTTCCATAGGTAATGCAAGTTGAGAAGGAAAAACTGCCTCAAATCCATATACCAGCTGGAAAGTGGAACGTACCAAGGATATTTTCACTGTCACTCTATCAGCCCATAGAGAAAATTTGAGATTCGAATCCCATGCCTTTTTGTTATACTCTAACAACTTTTTAATAATCTTTATAATTATTTTGTTCAAGGATTATACAAGATCGTTTCCCTGCAGATAGTAAGGGGTGGAATGAATCAAAGTGATCCCAAACTATTCACAGAACTGAATTAATGGTTCAGCCTTGAATGATTCAACATTAACAGTGATGATTCTATTGGGACACACAAACCTTGCTATGATGTATTCCAGGAAACCGATGATCACTTTATGTGAATTATTCCTTGTGGGAATAGATTCGATCCATTTAGTAAAGTAATCAGTGCCAGTCAATATCCATCTATGTTGACCACTGGAAGAGGGATGGATTTCCTCGGTAAAATCCAGGCCCTGTTACCACACAGTTTGTAGCTAGGTCAAATGGCTAGAGGCTAGAGGCCAAACTGGCATAACAAGAACCTACCCCACCCAATCTCACCTAAATGGGAAGGTTCTTTCTATTTATGGAGGTTAGCATAGGGGAGACATCCCCGGTAACCTGGGGTTTTGAAGAGGCCAAAGTATAAAGGTCAAAGAAGAAGTTCCTCCTCACAGGTTACCACCAAGGTCAGATAGTCTGGCTAATCAACCAATAAAGAAGTATATGACCAAATGAGAACACCTGCTCGGAACAAGACAATATAAAAATAATACATGCAAGCTATAATTCAGTGGGTTAGTACTTCATGTAACTATATGATATCAATATGTAAGCAATTAAAACAACAAATATCAATGAGGTCAATGCTTATCAATATAGCAGTGGAAAAAGTATCAATTCATCAATAACTATTCAGATGATGTAGCTAACAATGTGTTTAATCAATATTTTACTCAATAAATGATTTCAACCATCATCTAATTACTTATCATCAAAATGTGTTGCGTCAAGATGGAATAACCAAGTGTGATGTCAGCCTAGTTAGGGTTAGCTAGTTAGTTAGGGTTTCAAATTTAAAAGTTCTTAAGAGGTTGTTTGAGCACTATCACTTCAACGTTGTGGATTTAAGATCAGTGCCTAGGGGTAGATGGAGTCAATTTAGGAGAGGAAGAAAAGTTGAAGGAATAAAGGATAAGGATAAGAGGGAAGGGTTCTAGAGTGCTGCAATGGCAGGGCCCTAGAATCAAAACCCTAGGGGAAAGAGGCTCACTCTGGTGTTTCTTAAGCAAGGCCTCATGCTCTTTCCTCCTTCCTTAGGTCAAACTTGGGAAAAGGGCTAGCATAAAAGATAAGCTAAAACAAGAGAGTGGGGTGAGGGAGAGTGTTGCAATGGCAAGGCTCTATCACCAAACCCTAGAAGATGGATGACCCTAGGTGTAGATATCCTAGGCCTGGGATGCCACCTCCTTTTTAACCTTTAAAAACACAAATAGCACAAGGGAAAAAGTAAAAAGAGTGTAGAAAAGGCTAGGCTCTTTCTTCCTTCTTCAATGGCTGAATATTTCTCTTTAAGGGGACATGAAACAAGGACCTACTTGTGTGCTTGTCACCTAGGGTTTTAAATTCAGAAATTTTTATAAATAAATGCAAGAATATAAACCTACAACCATTCAATTAAGAAGTTTTGCAAGAAAACTCTTACATATCATGATGAAAAATCATATGCAAACCCTAGTTGTAAACCTTCCTTCAAGAGAAATGAAAAAAATGCCAAGATAATCCTTCCATCAACAAGTGCGCCTCACATAAAATACCAAATACCCAAACTAGGGTGCACAAATCATACCTCACAAGAGAGTGAGTTGTGTGTTGTGATGTCAAAATGAGGGGAAAACTCATCAATATATAGTGTATGATGACCTCTAATTAAAATTAGGTCATTAAAAATAGCCGACAAGGCTACAAACCAAAAATCATACTATTTTTAAATTGAATTGTTAAATTAAAGCCCTAAATGAGCATAAGAAATACTTCAAGACCTCCTGAGGGAGACATTGGCCCTTTTTAGGGAAAAATGTAGCACAAATGACAAAACGTTGGCCCTTTTTAGGCCTCCAAACCCTGCCACATGTGCCAGCTGCCCTGTCAGACTACTACATTGTCAATATGACGTCAATGGCTCCTAAGTGACATCCTGGGCCATCAAAGGGAGACGTTCCACCTGAAGTGGGTCAACCCCCCAGGGTTGGGCTCAACCAAAGTGTCCTGGATGGAACATCCTTCTTCCTCTCAGGTGAAAAGCTCAACCAAGCACTGTCCTATCTCTGCCCCTGATGGGGTCCCAACAACCATCTGATGGGCTCTTCAGCCCCATGGAGGTCTGAACTAATCATCTCCTCATGTGTACCGGTCCAACTGGTACTTGTTCGTCGAGCATGGTCCTGCACATCAAAAACTTCTCCCTCCATGGGCTCATTAGTCATAGGGATCATAGCAATTTTAATCACGTTTCATCATTAAGGTTATCAAACATATGCATACAAACCTTGATATATCGTTCAATAGCTCAAATATATTACAAAGACCTACAATACAAAGCCGAAGAAAAAGACAAAATACCCTATTGGGCTAGTATCCATAAGGAATGGAAATTCTCTAAGGGGTATCATCCAAGCCATGTAAAATGAGGTGATGTGGTCAAAGGATGTCTAGACATATGGGTAGAATGAAAGACGGGGATGCATGATATTACTTGTGGGTGCCTTTGTAGAAGACAAGTTGTACCCATCATGGATGCAATTCTTTCCAAGCCCTTTATTGCCTTTATTCTTTTATTTTCTTTATTTTCTTTTTTCTTTTTTATTTCAAGGACTAAATAGAGGACACTACCTTGGCATGGTGACCAGAGCTGACATTGTTACCCACAAGCACTTTCACAGAGATGATAAGGTTGTCTCGTGATGACACCCCCTTTCCCTTGGCCATGCAACCAAAGGTCACTGCCCTGGCGTGGTAACCAGATAGTGGCAATGTCATACTGTTAGGTACCCATGAACATAATAGTTTGGTTTGTGATGAGACCCCCTATCCTCTTGACTAGGTCTTGTTTTGTTATTTTTCTTAGGGTCCCTCTTGTTTCTTGCTGAGAGGATTTTTGTTGCCTTCTCGGGGATCCCTGGGCGAGGCATCTCTAGGTTTCATTTTTCTAGATTTTATCTTTTACCAGTTGCTTTTACCTTCTAGGCCTTTAGCCCCTTCTTCCCATGAGATAAGATGCAACCCCACAAACATATCATCTTAATGCCCAAACTAGGGGAATGGAATAGATGAGTGGGAGATAAGATGTAAAAGTGATGATATGGTGGGAGCAGACGATGGCTCTTCAAAAATCCCCCAGGTGGAAAACTAAAAACTATGGGTATAGGCTTGCTAGGAAACCCTGTCAATCCCCCCAACCATGGTCAAGTGGTTGAATGTAAGATCCAAGTAGTCATAAAAAATAAAATGAATTTGATACATATATCTAAAGATTATAATGATCAAAAGTGATACATACCATGATACCTTGACCAATTACCTCATGGAGCAAGAGCCTTCTCTGATACAAGATCAGGCCGAAGGTGATGGATGTTGTTGCTACTGACAAGACAAGTCTGATGAAGGAGAAGAAATATGGGCCCTCCAGGTCCATGCTCAGGTCAATCCTGCTCTCTATAATCCATGTGTAGGACCTGTGGGCCTCGAGACATGATCTCCTAGTTATCCCTAGAAATCGGGGATAACATCTGGCTCCAACTCGGGGACATGTGCTCACCATAGAGTGCATGAGAACCTCAACATCTCTGACATAACCTGTAGACCTGATCAACTCGAAAAGGGCATCAGTAACAAAGGTTTGGTGGTATTTCCACCCTGCATATATAGACATATATATATAACTGAAATAAAACAATCACAAATGTGAATATAAAGTGAAGTACTTACCTATACCTCTTGACTAGATGTTGATGTAGTCAAACAACCAATGATGCCAACCCAACAACTTTCCTTGATACCTACCTTTGTGCTTCATCATAAACCAAAACAATGATAAATCAAGCACAAAAATGTCATGAGTTAGAATATATATCATATCATCAGGAATCTCAAAGTCTAACTCATGGAGGCAGGTGGGAGGGATACAATCCTGCCAAGTCCATCTTTGAGGAAAGTATTCAATCCACTTCTGGAAAAGGTGAAGAAAAGTCCAAGGTTCAGAACACTGACTCAAAAGGTCAGCACACTAGCTACCTAAGATGTTCTCATACTGTGAAGTCTAGGAAGGGATTGACAAGGATCTAGGAGATGACTGAAAAACTATCAAGGGAAAGTTGAAAAACCGAGATAACAAACTTGCAGTATCCAACCAACCCTTGGAGTCTAGGGTTTTCCTAAGAGGAAAATCAACATTAAAAATATACTTCCTAACTACACCTTTAATGGAAAATCATGACAAAGTAATAACAGGTAGCTGGAGAAAAAGGTCATGAGAATCCTTCTTTAGGAAAACATGTTTTTACTCCTATTAAAATCCGAGCATAGTGGTGGTTGATAGTCATCTTCATAGGGTAAATCTAAGTGCTCGAAGGAGTACTCATCAAATGCCTCAAGGTAATATCAAAAATCATCAGGAAAATACTATACTTGGTCAACCTTGGGTGTTTGTGGAGAGCCAATGAAAATCTCATCTCCTTGTTGCCACTAGTCAAGAGCTTGTTGTGATAATTGCAAAGGAAACACTCGGAGATGACTCTTTATGTCATATATGGGATCCATATCATAACTAACCACATCCCACCTACGTCTCCCAACATGTATGAATTCATCAAAATCGGCTATGTCAGTATCAATATCATAACATGGAAGAGCCAAAACATCCAATACTTTTGTACTCTCTGTGTCATAAGGTAAAGAATCACTAAAAAATTGGAAGGGGGAATAATTTACCTCACTTAATCCTTCCTGTGCAAGAGCTTCAAGTATTTGGATAGCTTCATCAAGTGGAAGATCTGCATCTACATCTTCAGTCTTGAGACATAGGGGATCTATCTTGTCTAAGGGTTCCATTTCTTCTTCACTCTCTGAGTCATAGAACAAGGTATCATCAAAAAAATGGAAGGGAAAATGACTTACCTCATTCTCTTCATCTTCTGCAAGAGGGACAGGATCTTGGAGAGCTTCATCAGACTAAGGAGCGGTTATTGGTGCTTCATCCTCATAATTCATGTCTCTAGTTATATCTTTGTTGCATTTTATTGGATTATGGGAGAGGTCTTGCTCCTCTTCAAGGGGTTGATAATGGTATTCATAAAGCTCGTCTCTTATATCAGAGGATTGCTGGTTTTGATCATGATATGCTCTCCTGAGATCTTCTACAATCTCAGTGGTGAATCCTTTGTGGTCTAAGGCTACCATGAGGTTTTGAAGGACATCTTCATATGTTTGGCAATTTGGCTTAGTAAAGTCTATAAACCTATTGATGAGGTGTATGAAAGATGATATAAACCTATCCTTTCAAAAAAAATGATCTTGTAAGTAGGATGGAAGGGTGAGTAAGAACAATTTCATAAGAGCATCCTCTTTTTCCAACTTTATCTCGATCAAATACTCCAAACAATTTACTATGTGAGGAGATGGGAGCCCCAAAAATGTTGGAGAGTTGTTTAGGCATTTTGTATCAAAGTAATTTGGGTATCCTTGAAAAATTCTGAAATCAATACTCTGATACATCCGTTCCCAGTGTGCCATGATCCCATAACTTGGAAATATCACAGAAAGTAAGGTGGCACCTTAAGATATATTAGTGGAGTCGCCAGATAATTTTCCTGAAACTATCAAAGAATAATGGTAAACACCCTAGTGGAGTCGCAATGTAAGCTTGTAAGATAAGACTCTTGAGGCAAGGCTTACAGAAAATATTTTTCGTTTGAGGAGAATTGACTCAGTGTTCCCCAACAAAGGTGCCAAAATGTTATCGCACAGTTTGTAGCTAGGTCAAATGGTTAGAGGCTAGAGGCCAAACTAGTGTAACAGGAACCTACCCCACCCAATGTCACCTCAATGGGGAGGTTCTTTCTATTTAGGGAGGTTATCCCAGGGGAGACGTCCTCGATAACCTAGGGTTTTGAAGAGGGAAAAGTATAAAGGTCAAAGCAGAAGTTCCTCCTCACAGGTTACCACCAAGGTCAGATAGTCTGGCTAATCAACCAATAAAGAAGTGTATGCCCAAATGAGAACACATGCCTGGAACAAGACAATAGAAAAATAATATATGCAGGCTATAATTCAGTGGGTTAGTACTTCATGTAACTATATGATATCAATATGTAAGCAATTAAAAAAACATATATCAATGAGGTCAATGTTTATCAATATAGCAGTGGAAAAAGTATCAATTCATCAATAACTATTGAGATGATGTAGCCAACAATGTGTTTAATCAATATTTTACTCAATAAATTCTTTCAACCATAATCTAATTTCTTATCATCAAAAGGTGTTGCGTCAAGATGGAGTAACCAAGTTTGACGTCATCCTAGTGAGGGTTAGCTAGTTAGTTAGGGTTTCAAATTTAAAAGTTTTGAAGAGGTTTTTTGAGCACTATCACTTCAATGTTGTGGATTTAAGATTAGTGCCTAGGGGTAGATGGAGTCAATTTAGGAGAGGAAGCAAAGTTGAAGGAATAAAGGGTAAGGACAAGAGGGAAGGGTTCTAGAGTGCTGCAATGGTAGGGCCCTAGAATCAAAACCCTAGGGGAAAGAGGCTCACTCTGGTGTTTCTTAAGAATGGCCTCGTGCTCTTTCCTCCTTCCTTAGGTCAAAATTGGCAAAATGGCTAGCATAAAAGATAAGCTAAAACAAGAGAGTGGGGTGAGGGAGAAGGTTGCAATGGCAAGGCTCTATTACCAAACCCTAGAAGATGGACGACCCTAGGTGTAGATAACCTAGGCGTGGGACGTCACCTCCTTTTTAACCTTTAAAAACTTAGCTAGCACAAGGGAAAAAGTGAAAAGAGTGTAGCAAAGGCCAGGCTCTTTCTTCCTTCTTCAATGGCTAAATATTTCTCTTAAAGGGGACATGAAACAAGGACCTACTTGTGTGCTTGTCACCTAGGGTTTTAAATTTAGAAAAGTTTATAAATAAATGCAAGAATATAAACCTACAACCATTCAATTAAGAATTTTTGCAAGAAAACACTTACATATCATGATGAAAAAGCATATGCAAACCCTAGTTGTAAACCTTCCTTCAAGAGAAATGCCAAAAATGCCAAGATAATCCTTCCATCAACAAGTGCGCCTCACATAAAAGACCAAATACCCAAACTAAGGTGCAAAAATCAGACCTCACAAGAGAGTGATTTGTGTGTTTTGATGTCAAAATGAGGGGAAAACTCCTCAATATATAGTGTATCATGGCCTCTAATTAAAATTAGGTCATTAAAAATCGCCGACAAGGCTACAAATAAAAAATCATATTGTTTTTACATTAAATTGTTAAATTAAAGCCCTAAATGAGCATTAGAAAGACGTCAAGCCATCCTGAGGGAGATGTTGGCCCTTTTTAGGGAAAAATGCAACACAAATGACAAAACATTGGCCCTTTTTAGGCCTCCAAACCTTGCCACATGTGTCAGCTGCCTTGTCAAACTGCCACACTATCAAGATGACGTCAATGGCTCTTAGGTGACGTCCTAGGCCATCAAAGGGAGACGTTCCACCTGATGTGGGTCAACCCCCCAGGGTTGGGCTTAGCCAAAGTGTCTCGGATGGAATGTCCTTCTTCTTCTCAGGTGCAAATCTCAACCAAGAACTGTCTTGTCTCTACCCCTGATGGGGTCCCAACAACCATCTGATGGGCTCTTCAGCCCCATGGAGGTCCAAACTAATCATCTCCCCATGTGTACTGATCCAACTAGTACCTGTCCGTCGGGCACGGTCCTGCACATCAAAAAATTCGCCCTCCATGGGCTCATTAGTGACAGGGATCATAGTAATGTTAATCATGTTTCATCATTAAAGTTATCAAACATATACATAAAAACCCTGATATATCATTCAATAGCTCAAAGATATTACAAAGACCTACAATACAAAACCAACGAAAAAGACAAAATACCTTATTGGGATAGTATCCTTAAGGAAAGGAAATTCTCCAAGGGGTATCATCCAAGCCATGTAAAACGAGGTGATGTGGTCAAAGGATGTCCATACATATGGGTAGAGTGAAAGACGAGGATGCATGATATTACCTGTGGGTGCCTTTGTAGAAGGTGAGTTGTACCCATCATGGATGCAATTCTTTCCAAGCCCTTTATTTCCTTTATTCTTTTCTTTTCTTTATTTTCTTTTTTCTTTTTTATTTCAAGGACTAACTAGAGGACACTACCTTGGTGTGGTGACCAGAGCTGACAGTGTTACCCACAAGCACTTTCATAGAGATGATAAGGCTGGTTCGTGTTGAGACCCCCTTTCCCTTGGCCATGCAACCAAAGGTCATTGTCCTAGCATGGTAACTAGATAGTGGCAATGTCATACTATTAGGTACCCATGAACATAATAGGCTGGATCGTGATGAGACCCCCTATCCTCTTGGCTAGGTCTTGTTTTGTTATTTTTCTTAGGGTCCCTCTTGTTTCTTGCTGACAGGCTTTTTGTTGTCTTCTCGGGGATCCTTGGGCGAGGCATCTCTAGGTTTCATTTTTATGAATTTTATCTTTTACCAACTGCTTTTACCTTTTGGGCCTTTAGCCCCTTCTTCCCACGAGATAAGGTGCAACCCCACAAACAGATCATCCTAATGCTCGGACTAGGGGAATGGGACAGATGAGTGGGAGATAAGATGTAAAAGTGATGATATGATGGGAGTGGATGATGGCTCTTCAGAAATCCCCCCGGTGGCAAACCAAAACCTATGGGTACAGACTTTCTAGGACACCCTGTCAACCCCCCCAACCATGGTCAAGTGGGTGAATGTAAGATCCAAGCAGTCATTAGAAATAAAAGGAATTTGATGCATATATCTAAAGGTTATAATGATAAAAAGTGACACATACCATGATACCTGGACCAATTACCTCATGGAGCAAAATCCTTCTCCGATACAAGATCAGGTCGAAGGTGATGGATGCTACTGCTGCTGACAAGACAATTCTGATGAAGGAGAAGAAAGATGGGCCCTCCAGGGCCATGCTCGGGTCAATCCTGCTCTCGGTACTCCATGCCTAGGACCTGTGGGCCTCAAGACATAATCTCCTAGTTATCCCTAAAAATCGGGGATAATTGGCCCCATTGTTGGAATGGTCCTAAGGCTGCAACAAGCTTCAATGGAAAAGACTTAAGCTGTTGTTTTCTGAATTTTTTTTGACATTTAGCATAGACCCTGATCTTAGCACAAACATCCGTGAACAATCTAGGCCAGAAGCACCCAGCTCTGAGGATGTTGTATGCCATGGTTCTCTAATAATGATGCCCCCACATAAACTGTAATGAAAATTAGACATAATCTTTTAGGCTTCTTGGGGATCTAGGCATCTCAAAAGCACTCCTAATGGATCCTTCCAATACAAAATTTTATCAACAAAGCAGTACTTTATTGATTTGAGTTTTAAGGCCCTCACCTTGTTTCTTTCCATACCACTTGGGGGATGCAAATTTTGCAAAAAAAATATAATGTCCTTGTACCAGCTGCAATCTTCCAATGTAGAAATGACTTGAGGGCCTTTATCATTTATCCCAGCCTACTAATTTTCTAAACATGAGTAAATGAAATGTTGAAAAGTCAACAAGAA
>CBVK0100221705.1:0-10491 GCA_900067695.1 Picea abies | reverse complement strand
GTTTGGGTTTCGAGGGGATGTGTGTATTTGCCATTGTATCTTTTCTGTTATTTTATTGAAAAATATGTTTGCAATAAAATATTGTAAAAGGTTAAAATCTACATGAAATGCACCTATCCACAACTGACCACCATGAACCTAGAACTCTGAATCCAAAAGAATATTTGGACTGACATATCTATACATATATGCTAGCTAGATCTATCCTGCAACACCAGGAGATAACACAGGTAAATGAGGTAAATACACCCCTATCCTAGAAAAGACGATGATGAAATAGACATCCTCCTCCGTGGGATGATACCATTGATCAAGATTGACCCTCAAACCCTATCTCGCATGATCCCAATGACAAATCAACTACTGTAACAATGCAGAGTCCCCCCTAAGGGATGTACCCTCCCGATAAAAATTCAGGAGGCCAATATCCATCAAAAGGTATTATGTCTGCTATGAAAGAGGGAAATGGTACCGCTCCCTATTCCTCTCCTGGTCTCTCACTCACACACAAATGCATACGTCTCAACTTGTCGTCACTCTACCTCCTCCTCTTGTTGTCGTCATCTTTGATTCACATACAAATATTGTCAGGCACATATATATAGATAAAATAAATTGAAATTATAAAACAAATACATGTATACAAATAATATCACCCTGAGAAAAATGCACTATCTCAAAACAACATCACCATGAAGCGATGTGTCCCATAGGATGATACACATCATCTTAGAGATTTTATTCGCGTCAGTTCAGTGATTTTTAACATCACCGGTTGATTTCGTTAACAAAGACACACCGAAACACTAAAATTTATAACACACAAATCCAAGATGCCCTTTGTTAAACTGAAAGCACTAGTGTGCCATGTCTACCAAAGCATTGACATGTGATCTACCAAGGACGTCTCTATGATATTGGTGTGTTTGTTGGACTGCTGGGCATTGCTAAGCTAAACTTCATTATTGCAACTAAACCAGTGTGATGTGTTACTATTAATGCACTGGTACCACCATGATAGTAAAGCACCGAAATTTTGCACTTCGGTGTGTTGTAAAGGATAGAGAACCGAGAACAAGACGTCTAATGAGACTCCCCGCTATGAAAATTCGGGAAATATATGTCTCGATGCGTTTCTCTATAAAATATCGATGCGTTGGATTAAAATGGTTGCACTTCTATGTTAAATTTTATAAATGGTTATGTTATCAGTGCAATTAGTCAAGTGAAGTATACTAGTGCATATTGTTCAATGACATCGGTGTGATTTATTCAATGCGTGTATTTTATTTTATAAAGTATGGTGGTGTGTTTGAACATTGACGTGTCAGGGCGTAATTTTTAGGGTATGCCTCGGTTCTGTTGGTTAAAATTGATGCATCACTACGTTAAATTTTATATATCATTGAGCTAGCCACATGATTAATGAAGTGAAACATACCAGTGTGGGTAGAAGCACACTGTGCACCGATTTTGGGGTGTTCTGAAGGACACACCTCTTTGTTTTTTAATAATTTACCACAATGTGTTTTCTTGAATGACACTGATGTGTATATATATGCGACGCGCTAATGGTGGTGTTCACTATGAATTTAACACAGTTTGCATTGCCTCAGGGCGAGCCAAACCATTCAAGTGCACCACACAAAATTGAAAAAAATTCCAATTTTCAAGCTAAATTGTAATTTTGATTGGATAAAAATGAAAATAGGAAGGTAATAAACAATTTACCTTGTCTCTTCTATCTTGAGGAGGCATGGTTACACCGTTGAGAGGAAATGAAAATTCATGGTAATTTCCAAAATTCAGAAATGTGGGGAATCCAGTAATGGAGCTATCAAAGTAGGTGTAGAGCACCAGAAATAGGGCGTCTTAGGAAGAAAGGTGAGCATCGATGCTTTCTTGAGAGTTTGAAATCACATGATGCGCTATAGAAATGAAAATCAGTTTGGAAATTTTTATTTATTTACCCTACAGCGGTGCACCTAACGACAGTTAGGCACACCAGTGTGTAATGGTCAACGACACCGGTGCGATTTATTCAGTGCATGTATTTTATTTTATAAAGTATGGCAGAGCATTTGAGCATGGATGTGCTGGAGAATTATTTCTAGGGTACACCCCAGTGTAGTTGGTTAAACTTGGTGCACAACTAGGTTAAATTTTATATATTGTTTATCTAGCAGTGCGATTAATGAAGTGAAATGTACCAGTGTAGGTAGAAGCACACTGTGCACCAGTTTCGGGGCATTCCGAAGGACACACTACTTTGTTTTTTAAATAATTTATTGTGGTGCACTTTATTGACTAGCACTGATGCATACATATATGTGATGCACTGATGGTGGTGCTAACTATGAATTTAACACAGTATGCACCGCATCGAGGCGAACCAAACCGTTTAGGCGCACCGTGTGAAATTGAATAAAAATGCCAAATTTCAAGCTAAATTGTAATTTTGATTGGATGAAAATGAAAATAGGAAGTTAATAAATAATTTACCTAGCCTGTTCTGTCTCGAGGAGACATGGTTGCACCATTGAAAGGAAATGAAAATTCATGATAATTTCCAAAATTTGGAAATGTCTGCAATCCACCAATGGAGTTGTCCAAGTTGGTGTAGAGCATTGGAAATAAGGTGTCTTAGGAAGAAAAGTGAGCATTGATGCTTGCTTGACAATTTAGAAGCATGGGATGCACTGTAACAATGAAAATAAATTTGGTATTTTTTTTATTTGTTTACCCTACTGCAGTGCACTTAACGACAATTAGGTGCACTGGTGCGTAATGTTCAATGGCACCAGTGTGATTTATTCGGTGCATTTATTTTTATTATAAAGTATGGCGGTGCTACTGGAACATTGACACATCAATGCTTTATTTTTCATGTTCAAATAGATGCGTATATGCCTTAAAGGCGCACCAAAAAAAAACCCTTCGAAAAAACTTCGGTCTCCTACCTTCGCTATAAATGGCTAAGGGATGCATTTTTCGGGGAGGTTTTGTAAAAACCTTGGAAAAAAAAGGTGTTATCCTTGTAGTGATCATTCAATCACTCTCCTCTGCACATGGAATCCAATATCCACTATGTTTATCATCATAAATCGTCAATGGGAAATACAAATGTCATTTTGATGAGTGTAAGGATATTCAATAAGCTCGCAAATAAATCTTCGTTTGAATAGACTATTAAGTCTCTAAATCCCATGAATCAACCTTTATTTGAATTATACTATTCTTGAGATAGAGTATACAATAGACAATGTTAGATGACTAAGTTTATCCCAATCAATGTCATGCATTGGCTCATAATTTCTTACAACAAATTTTAATTTGTAAAACCCTAAAGAAGATTTTAAGGAGATCATGCATAAAGAATTTAGCTCATCCATATGAGAGCTCTATATGGAAAATTTTGGCTGGAATAATACAAGGGTGATTCATGTAGCTATATCTTTCATAAAAAAAATCTATCCATTTAAGTTGGTAAATGCTCCTCAGAATTATAAACCCTATCTTCATTTTAATATCTTTAAGATGTTGCGAGACCTTGCCATGAAACTTATATCCTTGTTTTATGCATTGGCCTCATCATCCAATGATTGATTCCTTCTATAGCCAAAGGATAATTTGCATAGGCTATATGCTTATCCCAATCAAATATTAGCTTGTTATTTTACCTATCATCGAACTGAGGAAATTCCAATTCTATTTGAGTGATGGATCATATACAACCTCAATCTTGTATCCAATGTGATATAGAAGATAATCCTCTTAGTAGCACCAAGTACTAGCCACAAGTATAAAGACAATCTAGTCAAAAGGGAAGCAGTTACAATCTCAAGATTGACAACCCTTAGGATTTTTAGTATTTTTATTCCATTAATCCCTTATAATGCATATGGATATACCACAGTGCTAAAGTATAATGAATGATGCTAGAGTAGTAGATATACTAAACCCTAAAATGATGATGAGATGTTTTACAAGTAATCTTGAGGACCTTTCTTTCAATGAGAGAACTTGTCCCTGGAGACAAATCTTGCAAGTAGTAATTCTTTCAAATTTTATGGGGACAATTGCACATTTGGTTATGAGGCTATACCATAAATATAATACATGGCTTTATAGTCTACAAGAAAATTTTGAATTGAAGACCTCATAGTAAGTTGAATAAAATTGAATATAAACCTCGGCTTGTGCACAATATTGCTAGAAAAGTGAAAGGGTGACTCTTGTAGCAACGTTTTTTTTTTTTTTTCAAGTTGTGTTTCCAACTTCAAATCCTCAATTCAACGTTTTTTTTTTTTTTTCAAGTTGTGTTTCCAACTTCAAATCCTCAATTATTAGCATCCTTCAACCTTTCTTTACAAACCCTGCCTCTACCTTGGGTGCCCTTCTGAATTTTTAAAACTTGAATATGCTATCATGGAGTTCATAGCATGTCATAGATATGAGTGCTCAATGACCCAAAGAAATTGTGCAAATACTATCATTACCTCTACTTTAAAAGTACTTCCCAGAAAATACTATGGGCCTTTAAGCTATCTTGATAAAGAGTTTTCCATATAACCAAAGATAGGAAATTTTTACAATATCTAGGTATCTCCTTATGCAATAACCTTTGAATTCAAGTATAATGGAAGCTAGTCATGCTCTGCAATTATGGTAATTCAATTTCTAATGCAAAGTTGTAGGGTTGTCTTATAATGAGAAATTGTACAAGTATGAGACATGAAGCAATTTATACAAACCTTTTCAAGATTAGTCTTGTGATAATTCAAAATTAATTTTTGAATTTGTATTTGCAAAAGATCCTAAAGAATATGTTGCAATGTAGCTCTTGTTCTTGAAATAACACAAGTATACTAGCTTAGAGTCCAATATTTTGGAGCGATAACGAATGATAAATAGTACACAGTGCATCTTCAATAGCCAGGCTTGGTGTAAGGTTAGCCTTGTAGAAATTTTCAAAGTCAATTCTCTCAGATATAAAAGAGTCTATTCTTATATAAACAAAGTTGTTGTAGAGTTATAACTGTATGTAAAGTACACAAATATGAGAGCTCAATATTTGGAATGGCAACGTCTTATAATGATATTAAAGGAAGTTCAAGATAGACAGGATTGGAAAGTATAAATTATGAATTCCAGAGGAAATGGATTGTGATATGGATTAGAAATAAAATATATCAACTTAGATGTAATAAAGAATGGAATACATGTGTTGTTTTTTAAATCTCTTGGGACGAAAACCTATAACAAGTTTATGGTATGAAATCAACGGTATTTTGTAGCAAATTCTAAGGCCATATTAGTTCCAACACTATTATGATACTCTGTAGTGTATGCTACTATTCTTTTGAGATACTTGGAATGATACAATATTGTATTGAATGGAAGGTGGCAGTGGTATGTAACCCAAGGCTTTGTATGCAACTTTCAACCCAAAGGTGATCAATCTTAGGAGCCCATACTACAAGTTTACAAAAATGATTCTAAAATACCTCACAAGTAAACCTTGAGACTCTTCAGTTGATATGTCATTTTGCTACAGAGTGAACATACTTTAGGACCACGTGCTCAATGTACCATGAATTTCAGAGATATTTATCCATGATAATTTCAAATTGCATCAACATATGTACAAAATAGGGGTTCTTCAATATGGATAAAATCAATGACATCACATTTAGGGAGTGTCTTTTGCAGGATATAACATGCTTCTCATCCAAAAAAAACTTTTAGTATTTTTTGGAACCTGGAAGTATGTTGTATTAAGATATGAGGGAAAGGTACTAGGTCTTATTGAGTCCTTATGGTTCTTTTAATTTTTTTTTTGGCTCAGAGATATAATTTATAGACTTCTTTAGTTTTTCAAATCTATAAAAAGATCACATGGTATGTAATTGTTACCTCCACCTTGCCATGCCTGAATGAGAATAAATTCCTTGTGTTAGTCCTTTCTCTGACCCTGAAAATGCCAATGGAAACAAGTCTTCTTCAATGCAGAGGAAACTTATTGGAAGGAAACAACTTATAATAAAATAATGCAATATCCCCTGATCTTTGAGTCAAGGATGATATAATATTGAAGATAGGTCAATGATGCTCAACTGTAGGGAAATTTTTTGAAAACAATAATTGCAAAAAGGGAGATGAATGATCACTTATCCTTTTATCATTCATAGTTGTATGTCCATCTTTCTACAAAATAGAGACTGATTTTTGTGATATGCTTAGGATGTCAAACAAAGAAAAAAAAAAATCTTCTTCTTTTTTCTTACAAAATTTTCTCATCAACAAGTTGGTTTTGAGTAAAATTTGTCCACTAATAAAGATTTTCACAACTAGAATTATTATTTTTTTTCCAAGACCAACCAACATCTTGGTTTTTTGGTGCCAATAGGTTTAGGTATGCCTAAAATAAGCTTTCATCCCTAGATTGTTTTTTCTTTTCTCTCTTTTTTTTTTGTTATATATATATATATATATATATATATATATATATATTAAAAATAGTGCTATTTAATTATAATTATTTTTTATGCATTGAAGTAAAAGTAAACAATTTGTTAAAAAAGATGTTTTCCACTATATTTTAAAAGTATGAAAATATAAATTAATTAAGGAGACACAAATATATGAAAAATCTTAATTTCAAAAAAACAAATGGTAAAAATGTTCTTAAATATGGAAAAATGACTAAAAATCATTTAAAATATATATATAAACTATATATATTATATATATTATAAACTATATATAAATTATATATATATATAGTTTTGAATTTTTTATATATATATATATATATATATATATATATATATATATATAAAAGTCAAGCAAAGATAAGTTTCAATAGATATACCACCTAACTTACAACCTCGAGATCAACTTACCCGAGTATGTCTTGAATGAAATCCTCCATGGACATCAGTATAATTGCAATCGATGGCCATTAGTCATGATAGGATTCCTTTCATCATCAATTGTATGCAACTTGATGGAAAACCTCGTATCGTCCCATCCAACAAGTACAAAACTTTCATTTGAAGTCCTTTTAATCTAAAATCAAACATGAGGTCCCAATCACCTTCTTTAAATTGTTTTTCTTGATAAAATTGTCGTGCCACTTGACCGTTTGTTCTTAAACAAGAGAGGTATGTTGTAGAGCGGCTTGACGTATTTCATAAGTTCATGAATCTGATTTAGTAGATGACATTGTGCTTCTGACAAATCCAACTCCACTTGCAACGCATTCCTTACTGTCTTGACTTCAAATTCGATCGAGAGGACTACATGCTTACTCTTGGAAACCTAATCTATGCACAGAAGGAATATGAAATGTCATTAATATGTGAACCATCATTAATAATCCAAGAGATCTTTGAAAGGCGAATTCAAAAGTAAAAAATCATTGATAGTCCAAGAGATCTTTGAAAGACTAATCCAAAAGTCAAAAATCATAATGATGTTTTTATACATGTATCATATTAATTAAAAAAGCATCTCATTCCTATCTTTATTTACACGTTTCAGCGATGGTATCCGAACCACCTTAGTTCTTAGGCCTGAATTGAGCTATGTGATTTATCTATAACAGAGTAAGGCGTTTTTCATTCCTGTCATTTTATGCAGCTCTACCTACAAGCCTGTCCATCTATCTGCCTAGGCGTTTCCTCTCCCCTCACATGCAAAAAATGTCCCTCTACCTCTCTGGTCGATTCCTATACGTTAATATATGGTAGCAATTCCCTCTCGCACACGTAAACCCTAATATTCAACGTAGTCTTCATAATTTTGATTCTCACAAGCTTCACTCGCCTCGCAACCGATTCAACGATTAGAGTAGGTTATTCCAGTGGAAGGTTAGGGTTCCTCATCTAACCAACACTCAAACAAAGAAATTATCGTGGTTATGGTTCACCGCAAATCCAAGCGCAAACTATAAGCACATAAAATATCGTTCTGTAGAACATCACAACAATCTAAAATTAATTGTTCCGTAGGAGAGGTTACTTGCAACATCAGTTTGATGATTTGAATCTCTTTGATCTGCGTGAATACGAGCCCCTGCCATTTTAGAGACCAATCGGTCTTCGTGAAGCCAATCGGACCAATGTTAGGGTTTGGTGGATTGCGCCCTATCTCCTTCGATGGGCCAACCTTCATCTCAACTTTACCACGAGTTGTGACGATCACTACAACTACTGTCCAAGTGATCATCTAATTTGCGATCTCGATGCAAAGACACGCCTCAAGGATCACAAGGATCTATTTGGAACAAACATGTTGAAGCGTACCTCAACCAAACCCCACTGGGCTCTCTCTGAATCATCATCTTAGGAACGAGCATATTCTTAAATGCCAGGAAGCGGTCACTAAAAGGACCCATATAACTGATTTCAGGACGGTCCAGTTTAGAGGAATTAAATTTTAATGCATGAAAGTTCTCAATATTATATATCGATAAGTGTTCTTGCACATATGGCTCCTCCTCCAAACCGGCCAAGAAACTTCCCATCAAGGAAGTCACATAAATACAATATCCTTCATAAGGTAATTTTGTTGTGAAAGACAACTGCAAGAGTAAAACCACTATGGTTGGTAGCTCGGCACATGCAAATATGGGTTCTTGAAAGACATAATGCTTTCCAACCATTGTGGTGTAGTTTCTCAAGTCTCTTTATTCCTTTCTTCTCCTTAATAAAAGAAAGAAATGATAGCACTTGAGGTGAAGAAGATAATAGGGGCCTAATAGACAAACAATTGAGAGTGTTCTCACATTCATCCAAGTTGTTCTCCATGTGAGTATATGGAAAGATATTTGGTCTATTTTTCACATTAAATGTTGCATTGATTCACCAACAATTAGGGTTTCGAGGTTGCATTTGGATGTGTTGAGGGATGAAAGGATCTTGTGGAGTTTCTTTCATTGTTGAAATATCTCGTGTTGGGATACCATCCACTACCAAAGATGAAATAGTGTTTGCAGAGAGAATTGGCACATCTCTTCTTGAACAACAAAGGAATGTTCATCTTCAAATTTATCCCAGTCATCATCCTATTCAGCTACATTGATTGAGCTACCTCATGGATGGAAACTTGGAAGATTCGTGGTGGTATTGATGCTAAGTGTCTTCCAACGATGAATGTGGTATATATATATTCATTATGATTTGATCATTATTGTGTTTTTAATCACATTTGATAAATGGGTGCATTTTCGGTAGAAGTAAACACTCCTCATTTGTTGAGTTTGTAGTGTAAAGTCTGAGTGGAGTTACCAGAAACCTTTGACGTTTAATTCTATCTTTAAATGGATCAAGTTGAGGAATTATTAGAGTTACTAAAAACTCTAATACTCTCTTCAATAGACAATACAATCACCATTGACAAAGAAAATCTATAGTCTTTTGTAACTTGCTTGCAATTTTTTCAAAACAAAGTAGCACTAATTCAAACTTAGACTCGTCTTCTTCATGATGAACTTAAGAGAAAGAATATTCGACATTCAACTAGTTCTTGTTAATAACAATCCTCTTTTCGAAGAAGATGATGATGTCGATTCATAACAACAACTAGTGTAGGGGAAGCTTAGTGAGACAACTTCAAATTCAAGTATAAATGAAGATTATCATCCTCTTTCCAATCCAATCATCATACCTTGGGATGAAATCAAGCAAAACAAGCATAAAATAGGTATTAGATATGAAAAGGAAGTCACCTTTCATATTCATGATTATACCAAACTAATCCAGTTCCACAGTGTTGGATTGCTTCGAGAAGGTTCATATTCACCTGCTCCAGTTCAAGAGTAGATTCTAAAATGCCAACATTGTAAGCGAATTGGCCACGTGGAAGATCAATGTTTTGATATTTATCCTTGTGAGAATTATGGAAAGCACAATCATATTTTAGATATCTGTTCTAAACATAAGAAATCTACAAGAGTAAAGAATCACTATTAGTGGATGGCTTCTTGGAAATGGTCATCAACAGTTAAGAAGATATCTCGGTAATACCATAAAATTCATTCTCGAGTATTGAATCATCTTGTAATGAAAGGATTTGCATCTTCCGACCTTGTACCTAAAAGGGTGGACAACATCAACGATTGACAGACAGGCTTGAAGTTTCAAAGTCTTATAAATCGAGCATTAACAAGCGAGCGTGATTTGGTTTGAGGTCATCCAAAACCACCAGATTGGTTTGAGTTTTTCCTTAAACCACCACTTAATATAAGACTTACATATTTTTCTAGACAATGGTTTGTGGTTTTCCTGAAACCTCCACTTGGTAGAAGACTTTCAACTTATTCCACAGAATAATTTATGATCATTTTTAAACCAATATTTGAGAGCACTTCCAATTAGCAGAAGAGATAAGCTTCTAGCTTCTAGCTAACTTAAGAAATGTTCCAAGAAACATTAATCCCTAGAGCCAAGTTCCAAAGTTTGTGGTCATCCATAAACCACCAGATTG
>CBVK0100221670.1:0-18518 GCA_900067695.1 Picea abies | reverse complement strand
CTAGTGTTAAAACTATGCTTAAGGAACCCACTCTGATACCAATTTTTGAAACACACACTGACACTGAGAGGGGGGGGGGTGAAACAATGTCTAGAACTTTTGACTACTTTTCACACTTTCATAGATTAACAGAATTAACTAAATAAGATATATGTATCTCAATTAATTATTCATAAACATGTATAATAAAAATTATATGAAGTAGATAAAATATCTTTCTTTTATTAATTTAACTTGAATGAATACAAATAAAATCAATCCTTTAATATCTTCAACTTCAACTGAATATGAGAGATCCAAATCTCTGATAGACGACCCAACTTGTAGTTCTCATATCCAACTAAGAAGTTAGGAATCCAACCCTCATAACAAGACCCAACTTGTTGATCTCAGATCCAACTGAGATGTGAGGAATCCAACCCTCATAACAAGACTCAACTTGTAAACATGCACCAACTTGATATAATGAACTTTCATTCAATCCTTTATATATATACCACAAAATTTTGGTTTATATAGTATTTGAATAGGTATAAGATTGAACCAATGTGTCTTTTTGACAATGAATCATTGCCGCTCTTCATTCTAATCTTATCAATAAAAAAATGATTTTAACATGAGAATAATTCAAATATTTTGTTAGTTTATTTATCCGTTCATTTGTAAATTATCTTGAAGCAACAATGAACTTGTTTGGTGTCAATATTTGTCGAATTAATCCATGCCTTAAGTTGTTTACAAAAAATAAATTTTTCATGAGGCACTTCCTTCAATCCACTTTGCTTTGTGATTGTAGGCTCAAAAACCACAGTATTATCCATTTCAAGTGTTGTTCTATTATCACTTTTCTTCTTCCACCCTTATTCTTCTACATGGGACCGTATTCAAATGTCGAAGGGATTATTTAATTCTAGGCCCTTTGTGCTCCTTATTAGCTTCCTTACCTTATCACGCAAACAATGCTGGAAATAGGATCTCCGGTACTTTAGCCTTTAGGATTTCCAGCCTTTGTAGTTTTCCAATTCTCCTAGAGTAAATTTCAACGAAGTGCATATATTATCTTCACTAGTGGATCAGACGATCTATATTTAATCTCTAGTTGAATGGATGATCTTGTCTCATCCATAGGCTTCAACAAAATCGATGATCATGACTTAATTTCCAGTTAATATGGATGGTTCTCATTCATTTCGACATTCCAAGATTATGAGATCCTTTAAGTAACTCAATGTCCTTTATCTCCGAAGTTTGTCAATGGAGGAGTTGATTATTGCCACGCAACTTTGATTTGATGGCCAATAAGATTCCAAGCTTCAAAAATCTAGGACTCCGAGAATTTGAGATTTATCCTATCCTTCAATTATCAGCGAAGCACTGAATAGTTCCACCATCGTGGATCTTCCCCTAACTCAATCTGACGGTTTCTGTTTACTCCAAGACTTCATTCCTTTGTCCCTGCTTATCCTATATTTACACTATTCTTGATCAATGGTAAAGAATGATCCTGAAGTAGATCAACGGTTAGATTTACTTCATGATTTTGGCCTTCGACAATTAGATGATAAAAGAAGCTTGGATATCCCCAAATTTAGTAATCCCGGAGTGACGTGGCTTGCTGACATCACTCAAGATGATGTGGAACCTAAGCCTGTGTGCCATGTGTCACCTTGATTCATGACTTTCATGGATGTTATGTGCCACATCGACCTTGAAATTTGTCACCATTTGATTGGGCCACATGTCATATATTGCTGACATGATCCTGCTGATGTGGACCTACTAATGTGTCACATGTCTTCCTCCTAGATATAACAGTCATAGATTTATCTAAATTTCATCCTTGATCTAATGGTTGACGTTACTTTGGAATTATGACACTTTTAAAACTTCGATCTAATAATCTCAAGTCATTGAAGTGTTGAATTTCCTATCCTCCACTTGATCCAATGATTGAGAACTGATCTGAATTTTCTCCACAAGATATGATGGTTGGTGTTGACTTCATGACTTTGGAGGTTTCAAGACTTTGTGTCTTATGGGGTTCTCTTATCCTGTCCTTCTAGTACTTGGTTCTATATGATGATCAAGATAGATACTGAACTGATCTAACGATTTTTATTACTCCCAAATTTTGAATAGAAGATTAGGATTCTACAATCCTTCACAAGGGATTCTTATGTGCAGGTTCTCACTTCTACGTGATCTGACAGTCTAGGATTTTCCTGAGAACTACATCAACATATATGATTCTTCCTTGATTCTTTTGTATTTTAATGTGGGGATTTCAATCTTGATAACACTTCTACAATGCACTCTCCCTTATGATATTTCCTTCATCCTTTGCAAATACCTTAACACTGCATGATCTGATTCAATGTGTGTATTCTCTATAGAATATCCTGTTGTCTCTCTTGATCTTTAGGAACATAGGATCACTATTGATCCTATTATGATCAATAGTGATCATGAATTTATTCTACCCCAAGGTTATCTTCCTCTACCCCAAGGTGGTCTTCCTTTTCCTCTGATTACTATACATGTTTGACTCATGTTGCCATCAATGACAACACAATCAACAATGCCAACAGTTTTGACATTGTTAAACAAATACAACCCAAACCAATGTGGCCACTTGGATAAATTTATCAATGAAAAAGAAAAAATTACAGAGATATTTACAAGAGAGTTTCTCACAATCGATCATCGAAAAATGACCCTCCATTCTCTTTAAATAGAGATCATGGATCAATTGGGTGCTAATCCATTGATCAATGTAGTCATTAATATCGAGGATAATATGAACCATCAGATCACTTTATGTCAGGAACATATCGTGACAATCATATGACTAAGAAACACACTAAGAAATACACTTTTATCTAAGGACACATTAGACCAATTTGATCTTAACTAACTCCTAAGTTTCTAAATATCCCAACATAGAGCTTCACCCCAAACATTGCATATCCATGAAAAGAGTGTGGAGAGTAAAGAGTATAGGAGGTGAAGAGATTATTACATCTCCAATTCAAGAAGAAGATGTTGTCAAAGGGGAGATAGTGGCATTGGAGTTTTGCATCACTATTGAAGAGGACAATGAGTGGATGCCAACAATTGGGGAAACACCATTCCAATTGCTACCCATAATTTTCCAACATAATTTTTCCTTGTTAAATATGTGTTAGATATTGATTCATAGGGTGAATGACCTTGGAGGGAGGAGTTCTTGATAACTCCATGATGTGCCTTGCAAGCATGTGCATTCACCAGAGAGTTGTTTCCATGTCATGAAGCAACTTATCCTAGAAGAGGAATGCAACCACACATGAGGGGTTGTGTGATGGAAGCATATTGGGGTCACACTAAATATAATGACATTCAAATTGGCTTCATTGATAGCCAAGATGGACTATCTCCAACTCAAAGAGGGAGATTAAAATGAGTTTGGAATATAGAGTTCATATTCAAAGATTGATCAAGTTGAGACTTAGTACAAATATTGTTTCATTGAGGAAACACGTGAGCTAGAACTAGATCCATATCCATAGTCAAATACTAGAGCCAATATCCAGAGCCAAAGCTAGAGTTAGAACTGAAACTAGGATCCAGCATTAGAGCCACGTTCCAGAGAAGTAGACAACATTGATCTAGATTGGTTTGCTAGAGCTTTCAGAGACCAAAAATACTCTCAATGGGGAGGTGTGATAAAAAATGGATCTGGATTGAAGAGTGGATAAGACTCAATACCTGCAAAATAAATGGACAATAAAAATGCATGATGTAAGACATGTAAAACAATGCTAGAATAATACAAAGAATGATATAACTAAAAAGTTGAAGAAAATAATTAAAATGAAAAGGAGAGAAGGATAAGGAATGAGAAGTGAAGAGCCAAGGTTGTTGGCCTCCCTTACCCCCTAGTTATACCTATTTCTTCACTCTCTCTCATACTCAAAGGGATTTTTGGGTGAAGGAGGAGGAGAGAATTGTAAACTTGCACACTTGTAGAGAAAGAATAGTGAGCACCATCCATGACTGGTTTTCTCAATTGGGTTCTAGGGTAAAAAATCTTGTTTCAATGAGTTGTTTTTCCTCTATGTGTTGTGGTTAAAATTTTCCATTATGTTTTATTGAAATATGTTGGTAACCCAGTAATTTTTTCTCTACATTTTGTTTATAATTGTTGAGAGAATGATTATTAGTTTGTTATCTTTTTTATTGGGTGAAGTAATTCTAGAAAACCTTAGTGGTGATGGTTGCTATATATAATTGTCGATTACTTTACATCGTCGAGAAAAATGGATGAGGCCAAATCCATGGCCCTCCTTACAAAGCCGTTTGAAAAACTTGCTAAAACTAATTTTCTCTCTCTTGGGAGTTTATCCCTCTCTTTGGGGTAAATTCTATTGTCTGGTTGTTGTATTGAGGTGCCCACACACAATTTTCTCTTGTTGGGTGTATTCAACCTTTGTTGGGACATTTCTCCTTGCCTCGAGCCACATTTTTATTGCTAGGATGAATATGACCTTTGTTGGGAATCCAATTGATTGTTGGGTAAAGTTCCATCATTATTGGGAATCTAATTCATTGTTGGACAAATTTATCTTGCGTGGAATGTGATTTCACCTACCCGAGAATTTCATTTCCTTCTAAATGTTTTTAGTACTTAACCGAGTGTTTTATCTTAACCACCAACTTGAAGGAATCAACTAGGGAAATTTTCACTTCATTTGGGTTATATGCCATGTCTCCATAATTTGTTGGGTGTTTCTCCATGATTACGAACCATATAGTTCATCCCAAGATTCTCTTTCAAAGACCAGACTAATGAAAGCCTATACTAATGAAATGCCATACTAATGAAAGACCAAACTAACGACTGGGAATTCAATTTTTTTTTGGAACCACTAACCTCTCCTAGTTGAGGTGTGGAAACAATTGATGGAATCAAATTGATAGTGTGTGGAATTTATGACAAGAGAGGTCGAGTTCAAAATCAGTAACCAGAGATTTCTAGTGTCAAAGTTTGAAACTTTTTTATTAGCTACAATATTCACTACTTTTGAGAAATGTGATTCTCTACTATACTTGCAACATTTCCATGTGCCTAAGAGAGGAGAATATGGTTTCCCCAGCTCCTATAGAGTGATGCATTGCTAGATATAGATTGGAAAGTTCTACACTATAATTCGCATTCTTTTGGGTTTCTAATAATGTGTTTTAGGTTTACACAACTAGTGGTCAAATAGCATTGGTGAAATTTTTTTCCTTCACCATTTGTTAGCATGCACAAAGCCTTGGGAAAAGGTGTACTGAGTCTTATTGCATGTGGAGCTTCAAGAAAATTGTTAAAATTATGATCCTAAGCTTGGAAATCACTAAAGGTTCGACACTTTCCCATAGTTTATTGCTTAAACTTTCATTCTCCTTCATTACTCATAGGATTTTGGACTACATCCAAATTATATTGATTATGAAAAACCAAATGACATATTTGAGATAGAGATAGTATTTCTCACTTTGAAGGATATATACATTCTTTTCCCACGATGCTATCTTTCCACTAGCACATTCACAATGTCTAAAGGAGGAGTTATTAGACTGATAAAAAAGACAAGGCCTATGTTAGTTTGATCAAATCAAAGGAAAAACATTGTAGCCTTCAAAGAAGTAAGGATATATTTGTGCGGGGAATAAGGGTAGGGTAGAATACTGTGTCTTGAGAATTATTGTAATAGAGCACAATTATGTTGGAGGTTTCCCCCTTGAACAGATAAGTGAACATTGCTTTCTTTCAATAAATGTATTATTGTTGGTCCTAATGGGAATCCAATGAGATAGGTCCCAAATAATGTTGTTTGGAAGGGGAACAAGGAAAAGAGAGGAATTTGATGGGATAGGTCCTGAATAAGGGTGTCAGAGGAACCAATATACCTTTTTTTTGTTTTTTTGTTTTTACTTCTGCAGAGTTATACTCCGGTGTGAAGAATATTGTAGTGTTGAATGGCCCAAATTGTTAATAGGAATTTTTTTTTAGGAATTTCACAACTAGAATGAAGGAGGTAAGGTTGTGCACTAATAGATCTTGTTTGTTTCTTTTCTATTCTATTTCTTTCCTAGGGGTTAGGGTTTACAAGGTTCCTACAAATAAGGGTTTTCCCTATGCTATATCTCTCTGATATATGTGTGGGGTTGAAAAGTATTACTCAACCCAATATCTCAAGGAACCAACTAATGAGGCTCAACCATACCCTTATATATACTACCCGAATACCTAGGTACTAGAGAGTATCTTCCTGAGTGTTGTTCTTGATGTCACTATAGTAGTCAGACAATCAATCGACTGATCTAGGGATAAATTCAGGAAACCTAGGGGCTCCTAATATATCTATTGGTACGTGGGAGTGATGGTCATGTACAAATTATATTTGATGTAGTACTACTCAATGGTTATCAACATGGGTTACAGAGGTTTCCAACAAGGTGAAACGTTTGTTTCTAGACAACCCCGTGAAACCATTTGTATTTATTTTGTGTAGTCTTCCCCGTCATAGTTTTACCCACCGAGCGACAAATATATGTTCTTTAAAGATTTCAACAATACACGTCTCTACCCTAAAAAAAAATTCCCAAAATTTCTGCAGAGGAAAGTGCTATGATACCACTTGTAAGGTACCAAATGTAATGTAATATGTAGAAACAAAAATATTCATCAAAATATCAATGGGAGAGAAAAATATTGAGAATAGCAACACTAGCAATAATACCTTTATTGAAAGAAAGCAATGTTCACTTACCTCTTTGAGGGGGAAACCTCCAACAGAGCAGTGCTCTATTACAATAATTCTTAATACAAATATTTCTCATGTCTCCTACTCTTATTCATACTAATTCTATCTTCTAAAGAAGATTCTAGAGGAAGATATTTCTAGAAGAAAAATATTCTATTAGGTATTCTTACATTGACTTGTTCACATTTATTAAATAGGCCTTATTAACAAATGTCAACCTTTATTACATGGAAAATGTATTATTATACCTATGTGAGGGGTTAGGGAGGTTAGGTCCCTAACACCATTGCTTCATGACATGGAAACAACTCTCTGGTGCTTGAAGATGCTTGCAAGGAACATCATGGAGTTCTCAAGAACTCTTCCTTCCAAGGTCATTGAACTAGTGAATCAATGTTTGGCACATCTTTAGGAAGGAAAAATTCTATTGGAAAATTGTAGTTATCAATTGGAATGGTGTTTTCCCAGTGCTTGGAATCCATCACTATCCTCTTCAATAGTGATGCAGACCTCTGGTGCCGCTATATCCCCTTGGACAACATATTCTCCTTGAATTGTAGATGTATGCATCTCTTCACCTCCTATACTCTTCACTCTCCACACTCGTTTCCTGGCTACACATTGTTTGTAGTGAAGCTATATGTAAATTTATTGACACATCGTTTCCCAATGTCCATTCAACTTGCAATGGAAGAAAAAGTTCACATGGATGCTAATAGTATTTCTTGTCATACTCCTCTCCATGTGACTCTATGTATCTTATTGGATTGGAGGATCCTTCTTTCGATTCAACTTATGAGAATGATCAAGAATGTGGAACATGGATTTCTTCTTCCAGTAGGATGGCTCACTATGGCCTCTCTTTCCACAAAAAGAATATTCCTCTACATACCAACAATTGTGTATGGTATGAATTATATTCTTGTAGTAGTGACACACAATAAATTTCTTGTATGACATAGACCCCTTTGTCTTGTTCTTCTTCTTTCTCTCATTGATTGGTTTTCTTCTTTCTCTGAGTGTAGGTGTGGGATGAGTCTGAAAACTCTCCTCCTCATTTCTCTCCTTTAATCTACCACAAGGGTAAAGTTTTGGTGAGTTGACACCTTCATTCAGTAATGTTGCTTCTTATATTGATGAGAAAGCTAAGTTTTGCATGCCAATTTCCTTCACAAAAATGGTTTTCTTCATGGTAATGGTGTTTTTGCTTCTTCCATAAAAAAACAGGCCTACATGCTTGGCCTAGAGGGTGACTAAGATGGGGCTCAAGATACCTTGTCTCCTCTTGCCTATCCCTTGTCCATCATATCCCATTTTCTTTAGGAGTTTAGAGCCAATACCTTTATTATTCTTCTCGAATTCATCAAGTTAATATTGAGAGGTGTCTATGGAAGGTGAGTTACCAAGGTATCCTCAGTCATGGTGCTAGCATCTACAGTGGAAATGGAATTTTTCCTGACTCCTCCGTGCTTGTTGATAACTACTTGAATCCTTTCCAATGCCTTCTCATTATTTTCAAAATTGTATTGCAGTTGTTTCATCATCTTCCTAAGCCTATCCTCCTACTATTATTCAATTTGGATGACCTTCTCATCAAGGTACACAAGCTGCACTCTATGCTTGTGCCAATATGTTCTAACTTCTATGAGGGATTCTTGGCCCTCTTTAAATTTATTCTTAATAAATGGAAGAAATTGGGTAGATGTGTCCATGTGCTTCTACATATCTACCATCATCTGGTTAAAAATATTAAATTGTTCCTTCATGCTCTCATTCTCTTCGAAGCTCATCATTACGAGCTCATAAATCTTCCAACTTATCTCTGTTTGTTATACCCATGTTGCGGTATTAAATGTTTTTTTCACAATCTTGGAAGCAGTGTATGGGTCAAGGATGAAACTAATATGATATCATCTTATCCATAACCCACTTGTTTAACCAACAAGAATACTTGTGAAAAAGTTTATTTCTTGTCTCTATCTTAGTTTTTTTTTCTTTGAGATTTGCATATGGTTCTCTATTTCCTAGAAGCTACCAAGCCATAGTATTATGAAATACTCTTATCCCCAACACAAACATATCTTTTCTTCTCTCTGACACCCTTATTCGAGACCTATCTCATTGGATTCCTCTCTTGGACCTGACCCCCTTCCCGACAACCTTATTTGGGACCTATCTCATTAGATTCCCCTTCTCACCCCGATTGCAGTGGTATTTATCATTTGTCAGTATTTCATTTTTCCATGGACCCACCCACCCTTTTTGGCACCCTTATCTCCCACCTATTCCATCAGATTCCTCTTTTTTCTTTAATTGTAGTGGTACCCTTCGATAGTAAATGATTTCTGTGAGGACCCACTCACCCCATTATTTTGTTTCACTTTCACCATGGCACACACCCGAAACCAAGACCTTGAAACCCGCATGAATTCCAATCTAGATGCCAAAATGGAAGATATGAAATAGGACATGTAGAAGAATATTGAAGACTTGAAACAAACCATGAGGAAGGACACCACTAGCCACCTCAATAGCCATCTTGAATCCTTTTCTTCCCAGCTCTTCACAAAATTGAATATTCCTGACGACCTTTCCTCATCTAAAAAACCTTTTAAGACAAAAGGAGTTGCTTCATCCAATTACCATAATTTTCATTCCAACCCCCTTCATCGTGATCTACGTCTTCTGCGAGTGGAGGTGAACAAATTTGATGGCTCATATCCCACCTACTAGGTCACTTAAATGGAACATTACTTCTCCCTCCATGGAATTACTGATGACTTGGCCAATCTTTGTTACGCTGCCCTCTATCTGGATCCCAAACACTGACAATGGTGTAAATGGTGTAAAACTCATGCCAAGGGTATGTTTCTTAGACACAATTTGTGGTCGAACTTTATGAGCGCTTTGACACCGACACACACTACCTAGGTTGTTTGACCAAGTTGAAACAGTCTGGTACAATGGAATACTTTGTCACTGCATTTAAGAAATTGGATTTTAGAATAGAGGAAATTTCTGATTCCTTTTTCAGGGAATGATTTATTAGTGGCCTAAAGTATGACATATGATCTCAGGTCCTCATGGCTCACCCGTAGACATGGTTGGAAGCTACTAAACCTACCAATGAAGACCAAAAGGTTTTCTTTTCCCATAATGTAAAATTCTCTTTTCCTCCTCACCCTTGACCTACTAATCCTCCCCCCCATGCTAATCCTATCAAGATCCATAAATTAACTAGGGAAGAAATGGCTAAACACCAACTCAAGGGACTTTGCTATAATTGTGATGAAAAATATTTTCTAGGGAACAAGTGTAAGGAAAAAAATCTTTTTATGGACATTTCTGAGGATGTCATTGATGAGGAGGTTGAATTTTCCCCAGTGGAAGAACCACCCCTACCCGATGCTCCTACTCCACCCTCTGATCCACCAAAATATGAAACTTTGATTTCATTACATGCCCTCACTTGCTTCTCTACTCCCCAGATCCTCAAGCTCATTGGTTACATTAGGAATAAGAAGGTCATCATCCTTGTTGATAGTGGCATCACCCATAATTTTATTCATCATCACATTTCCCAGGAAATCAATTTCTATATCCATGTATTCAACAATTTTCAAATCATGATTTCCAATGACGGTTCCATAAAATGTGGTGGGAATTGTGAAAATGTGTGTTTCCAAATTGGTCATTACAACCTAAAATATCATATGTTTGCTATCGACATGGGAGATTGTGACATTTCTCTTGGTGTAGAAAGGTTGCACACTCTCGACCCTATCCTCATGTATTTTAAGGAGTTAACCATGTAATTCCAACAGGAGGGACAACAATATAAGTTCCAAGGAATCACAATAGGATCCACTGAGGTGATCAATTCCCATCGAATGAAAAATATCCTCAAAAAAGGTCATTCGAGCATTATTTTCCAACTCCATTCCATTCAAGTAGTTGACACACCCTCTATGCATCTTTACCTCCAATCTATCATCTCCAAACACCAAGTTATTTTTTCCACTCCCCATGGTCTTCCCCATTCCCGCGGTGCTCATGATCATTCCATTCCTCTAGTTCCGAGAAGTCTTCCTCCCAATATTTTCCCTTATCATCATCCCTTTTACCAAAATAATGAAATTGAGAAAATTGTTTAAGAATTTCTCGATGCGGGTCTTATTTGTCATGGTAACAACCTCTATTATTCTCCCGTGTTCATGGTACTCAAGAAATAAGTCACTTGGTGCATGTGTCCATACTTTCGCACCCTAAAAAAAATCATTATCAAAGACAAATTTCCCATTCTTGTAATTGAATATCTATTGGATGAATTGAGTGGTTCTTAGTTCTTTATTAAACTTGATCTCCATTCTAGATACCACCAGATTCAGATGAAAGAGGAAGACATTCCCAAGATTGAATTTATAACTCATGAGGGTCACTATGAGTTCTTGGTAATGCCCTTTGGCATGTGTAATTCTATCTCAACCTTCCAAATTTTCATGGTTCATATCTTCCATCATTTTCTATGTCATTTTGTCTTAGTTTTCTTTGATGATATTATTAGCTATAGTAAAAATTGGATAGCCCATATCACACGCGTGGATCAAGTTCTTGATATACTCTCTTAGCAACAACGTTTCCTCAAACAATCTAAATGTTCCTTTGGAGCCTCAGAAGTGGAGTACCTGGGTCATATTGTCGGAAAGGATGGTGTATGGGTAGATCCTAAGAAAATTGAAGCTATGCAATATTGGCCTCGCCCTAAAAATATTAATATCTTTCATGGTTATCTAGGTTTAACATGCTATTATTGAAATCTTTTTCAGAATTATGGAAAAATTGCGCACCTCTTACTACTGTCCTGAAAAATAATGCTTTCACTTGGACTCCACCAGCTGATCAATCCTTCCACGCCTTGAAAGAGGATATGTGCATGACTCCTATCCTATCACTTCCTGACTTAAAAAAAACTTTTGTTCTGGAATGTGATGCTTCAGGGATAGGAATTGGGACAGTCCTCATGCAAGATGGCAGGCCTTTGGCCTTTACTAGCAAACAAATTTCAGAGAGATATTTGGGTCAATCAATCTATGAAAATGAAATGTTGGATATTCTACATGCTGTGGATCTCTAACATCCTTATATATTAGGGAAATGCTTCCAAGTTAAAATTGGTCATCAAAGACTCAAGTAGTTTCTAGAACAATGAATTTCATCCCCGAAGAAACAAAAGTGGGTGACAAAGCTATCTGGATATGATTATGAGAAAATTTACAAGAAGGGAAATAAAATGTGGTTGTTGACACTCTTTCTAGTAAGTATGAAGAATAAATTTCCCTATTTTCCCTCTCCTTCATTTTACCAGATCAACTCCAAGTTGTTCGTTAGGAATGGCTACAATACCCCAAACTTTTTATCTTGATCCAACAATTGAAACACCATTCTCCAATTTTTCTTAGTTACTCTTTCCTCAATGAAGAGCTTCACTACAAAGTCCTTTTATATTTAAGAAACTAGTCACAACTTGAATCTGTGATCCTTTCTGAGCTTCATGCTTCACCCACAACTGGGAATTCTAGGTTTACCAAAATATATGAACATGTCAAATGCTATTTTTTCTTGGATGGTATGAAATAGGATGTTTTCACCTTTGTGGTTGAGTGTGATGTATTTCAATCCAACAAGGGAGAAATAGTCAAAGCTCCAGGAACAATTCAACCAATTTCGATTCCCCTTGCTATTTGGAGGGATATTTCTATGGATTTCATCATTGGATTACCTAAATCGAGAAATAAGTCAGTCATCATGGTGGTAGTAGATCGTATTTCCAAATATGCTCATTTCTGTGCTCTTCAAAACCCATTCACTGCGTCCATAGTGGCTCAATTTTTCATGGATAATATCTTCAAACTTCATGGCATGCCTCATTCTATTTTCTTTGATAGAGTTCCAAATTTCAACAACAATTTTTGGCAAGAATTGTTTAGGCTTCATGGAACCCAGTTGCATTTCAACATGTCCTATCATCCCTAGACTGATGGAAAAACTGAAGTTGTCAACAAGTGTTTGGAAAAATATTTGTAGTGTTTTTCATCCAACAAAAACAATCAACGAGATCATTGGTTACTGCTAGCTGAATGGTGGTGCAACACATATTACCATGCAACTACTCACATGAATCCTTTTGAAGTAGTCTATAGACAAAATCCATTGTTATTTCTCTCATACATTCCATGTGTCTCAAAGGTTCAATAGGTTTACAAAAATATAATAGTCCGAGAGAAAATTATCCATACCCTCAATAAAATTTGGTTATGGCTTAGAATCACATGAAGAAACACTCAGATCAAGGTCGTTTTGAATGTGAATTTTCTGAAGGGGATCAAGTGTTTCTTCGTCTACAACCTTATAAGAAGAATTCACTCAAAGTTGAATAGTGTTTTAAACTTGCTCCCAAATTTTATGGTCCTTATACAATTCTCAAGTGAGTGGGGCCTATTCCCTACCAGTTAGCTCTGCCCAGTCATTCTAATATCTATATTATTTTTCATGTCTAATTCTTAAAGAAAGTGATTGGAACTAAGTGAAAAAATCAAACTAGTCTCCCTGAGTTGGATGAAGAAGGTTCCATTTTTTTTTATAAACAAATCATCTTGGATAAGTGTGAGCATAGTCTCTGTCATCATACCATCAAGGAAGTGTTAGTTTAGTGTAAAGATACAACTCCAGAAGATGCCACTTGGGAGCTGACAACTATTTTGCAACAATTTCCTCATCTCAATCCTTGAGGACAAGGATTTTCTTCAAAGGGGAGGGCATGCTAGGGACCTAACATCCCTAATCCCTCACGTAGGTAGAATAATATATTTTCCATGTAATAAAGGCTGAAATTAGTTAATAAGGCCTATGTAATAAACATGAACAAGTCAATGTAAGAATACCTAATAGAAGCTTCCACTTCTAGAAATATCCATTTTAGAATTTTCTTTAGAATATAGAATTAGTTTAAATAAGAGTATGAGGCATGGGGAATATTTTTCTTGAGAATTATTGTAATAGAGTGCTACTTTGCTGGAGGTTTCCCCCTCAAAGAGACAAGTGAACATTTCTTTCTTTCAATAAAAGTATTATTATTGGTGCTTCTATTCTCAATATGTTTTTGTTCCATTGGTATTTTGATGAATATTTCGATTTCTACATATTACATTACATCTGGTACCTTACAAATTGATCCTAGAAAAAGAATGAAGCCACATGTGAGGAGTTGTGTGATGGTATCATTCTAGGGTCACACTAAATAGAACAATATTATACTTGGATTCATTTATAGTTGAGATGGACTATCTCCAAGTTAGAGAGGGAGATGGGAATGAGTGTGAAATCTAGAGTTCGGATTCAGAGATTGATCAAGATGAGATTCATTGAGAAAATATTGCTACATTGAGGGAATAAGCGCGCCAAAACAAGATCCAGAGCCATAGACAAGGAATAGAGCCAGTATCCATAGCCATGAGCTAGAGCCAGAGCCAGATCCAAATTTAGAGTTGAATATAGGAGCCAACATTAGAGACACATTCTAGAGAAGTAGACAAAACTGATCTAGATTGGCTTCCTAGAGATTTTGGAGATAAAAAATCTTCTCAATGGGGAGGTGTGATTTGAAATGGATCTGTATTGAACAGTGGATAAGAATCAGTACCTGAAAAACACATGGACAATCAAAATTCATGATGTAAGCCACATAAAACAATGCAAGTACATGGAATAAACCAAAGAACGCTATATCTAAAAAGTTAAAGAAAATAATTAAAATGACAAGGAGATAAGGCTAAGAAGTGGGAAGTGAATATCCAATGTTGTTGGCCTTCCCTTACCTGCTAGTTATCCCTATTTCTTCACTCTCACTCATACTCAAAGGGATTTTTGGGCCAAGGAGGAGGAGAGCATTGTAAACTTGCAGACTTGCAGAGAAGGAATACTAAGCACCATCCATGACTAGTTTTCCCAATTGGGTTCTAGGGTATAAAATCATGTTTGAATGATTTGTTTTTCCTCTATGAGTTGTGGTTCAAATTCACCATTATGTTTTATTGAAATATACTATTAACTCATTTATTTCTTCTTTGCATCTTGTTTATAATTGTTGAGAGAATGATGATGATTTTGTTGCACATCTTTTTTATTGGTTGAAGTAATTATGGAACACCTTGGTGGTGGTGGATATTAAATCTAACCATCAACTACTCTACAATGATGATAAAAAAGGATGAGGCCAAATCTACAACCCTCCGTATAGAGTCATTTGAAAATGTTGCTAAAACTAATTTTCTCTCTCCTGGGAGTTGTTATCTCTGTTTGGAGAAACTTATATTGTTTGGTTGTTGTATTGAGGTTCCCACATACAATTTTCTCTTGTTGTGCATGTTCAACCTTTATTAGGACGTTTTTCCATGCCTTGAGCCATGTTTTTTCTTGTTTGGATTAATTTGACTTTTGTTGGGAATATGATTGAGTGTTCTTGGGCATTTAATTCATTGCTAGATGAATTTATCCTACATGGACTATGATTTCACCTACCTGGGTGTTTCATTTCCTTCTAAACATTTTTATTACTTAACCGGGCATTTTATCTCACCCACCAACATGATTTATTACTTAACCGGGCATTTTATCTCACCCACCAACATGAAGGAATCTGTTGGGAAAATGTGCACTTCCTTTGGGGTTGTATGCCACATCTCCATAATATTTTGAGTGTGTTTCCTTGCTTACGAACCATATAGTTCATCCCAAGATTCATTTTCAAATATCAGACTAATGGAGATTCGTTTTCTAATCCCAAGCTAACGGGTGACCATTCAATTTGTTTTTTAGAACCATTAAGCTCTCCTAGTTGAGGTGTCACAATGAATTATTTAATCAAATTGGTAGTGTGTGTAATTTATGAAAAGAGAGGCCAAGTTCAAAATTAGTAACCAGATATTTCTAGTGTCAAAGTTTGAAACTTTTTTATTGTCTATATTATTCACTTCTTTCGGGAAATGTGAGTCTCTATTGTACTTGCAAGAATATCATGTGCCAGAGAGAGGAGAGTATGGTTTCCCTAGCTCTTATAGAGTGATGCATTGCTAGAGATTGATTGGAAATTTCTCCACTACAATTTCCTTTATTTTGGGCCTATGATAATGCATTTTAGGTTTACACAGTTGGGGGTAAAATAAGATTGGCGATAAAAATTTCCTTCACCATTTGGTAGCACACACAAACCCTTGGGAAAAGGTTCATTGAGCCTTAGTGGATGTGGAGCTTCAAGCAACTTGTTAAAATTTTGATCTTGAGCTTAGAAATCACCAAACATTCCACACTTTCCCATAGTTTACTGCTTAAAATTCCATTCTCCTTCATTACTCATAGGATTTTGGAGTGCATCTAAGCTCGTATTTCTCATAGTCATGTTGTTCTTTGAAGGATATATATGTTTCTTTCCCACTACGATATCTTGCCACTAGAACATTCACAATGTCTAAAGGAGGAGTTCTTAGACTGATAATAAAGCCATGGGAATTTCAAAATTCCATATCCTTCCTCCTAGATATATTACAACCATTCTTATGAAAAGTCTCATAAGAATAATCAACACCATGTTTCCCTCTCTGTTGAGAGTTTATAGTCATATACATGATATTCACATGGCAAGTCTCATAGACATATTAATAACTATTTCCATTTTTATATGAAAACAACCAACAAGATAACACTCTTGCCTAAACTGTTGTAGAAGTGTGCAACAACCCAAAAGTACAATCTAGGGAATTTCAACAATGCTCTAGGAAAAATCACAAATTATCAAGCTTCTCTTCATGCCTCAAACCATTATTGGTCAACATACCTTTTTGTCAAGTGAATCCTTTTCCTAGATTCCCTCTCACTACAACTTGAGCATACCAAGCCATATTCCTATGGCTACCATCCACCTCTAAATGTCAATCTGACCCATTGGTCATCTATAAATTTCCCAACACTTCATTTACTACATACAGAGTAAAAAATTTCATTAACCATTCTACCTTATTCTCATTAGGTAATATGTAATCAATATCATCATAATTTTACTTATGTTGCTATACTCAGATCATCATTAACCATATGATCCATGACATCACCACATTTTACATCCAATAATAGACTATAATAAGCCTATATGCATGTTATATGTATTTTCAATCTTTTCCATATGCATTTCAACATATCCTCGTGCCCCAACTATTTTACCCATGCTTACAACATAGATGTATTCCAACTCTCTCCCATTTGTATTCACATGCACATACATTTATTTAGATTAATAGGTATACACTTTCTCTTATTACAATCATGAGTATCATAAACTTTCTCATGTGTTAACACCTCTTTACCTCTTCCAGGCAGTGTAGAAACAATCCAAATGACTCCTTTTTAATTGCTCAACTAGGTTTTTCTCCAACAACAATTTTCTTCATTCACTATAGGTTAAATAAAAATGACCTTACACATTTTCAATTAGTCCTCTGATTGTGAAGGATCATACACATATACAGGGTTTAATAGTTTATTAAAGCAATAATTATTACTGCTACAGATTCTATCAATCCATACCAATTTCCTTTAAGCATAATGAATTTTTCCATAAGGGTCTTAAACCTTATATAATCAACCATATTTAATTACAAGATACTATGCCCACCCTAGTAGATAGACATTATTATAATTATCAAAACAACCCAAATTGTGTCCCTTGTTTGGACTCAAGCAACTTCATAGAAAAATTTCTACCACCTCTACCATTTTCATTCAGGTTTTACCAATAATTCCTATTGTTGGCCCTTGACCAAGTTTTGAGGATCCTTGGTCATGTTTGACCTATTTTTGGGACTTCGACAAGCTGTCAAAGGTAGAGAACAAGAAGAAGCAGAGATCACGGGATCTCGGCCCCTTTTTAGGGCCTTTTTGGGTTTTGGGATTATGTAATGGGTATGGGGATGTCAGCCCATGGGTTTACCCATGCTTAGGCCTATTTTTGTAATGTATAAATAGAAGCTAGGCGATGTAAGTAAAGAGTAGACATGGTTCTAAGTGATAAAGGCAAGGAAGGGACAGAGTGCTAAGTGCTAAGTGGTAATTTCTTTGTGCATACTGTGTGAGGCTTGAAGAGAAAAATGCAAGTCATCTATAGTGCTTTGTGCGCAGACTATGGAAGGCTCTGTGTCTAGATCTACTCGAGGAAGGAGGATCTAGTGAGGTGCGCGGATCTCCTTTCCTCTATGAAGTTGATTTTGAGTCTTGGTGCATGTAAGAACATTGATCGAAGATAATAAAGAAGATGAAGAGTTGGTGGACGTAGCCCTGGGGTGGGGGTGAACCACATATATCATGTGTTGTGAATACTTTGTGCTTTTTGGATGTTCTTTTGTTTATGTGATTCAATGCTTAGTGCGATGTTAGATGATAGATGCATCTGATATGATAGATTAGTGTTGAATAATGTGAATGAATGCTAGATCTGATATCTATTGGTATGTTTAGTTCTTGAATATATTAGATCTGTGTGAATAATGCGCTGATATGTTGTTAGGGTTTGGCTGCGTTGTAAACTAAGGCTGAATATTAATGAATCATAATTGCTAAGTGCTCTGTTAAGGTGTTACAATCACAAATCTGTGTCCCAACTAAGGTTGCAGACACTGGAGT